>PRKT01000018.1:2843592-2916073 GCA_003671525.1 Saccostrea glomerata | reverse complement strand
GGGGGGGGGGGGGGTTGACTAAATTAATTGGGTATATGGCAGCTTTCGAGGAGTTTCTGCCTAATCACTTTTAAAATAGTTTGCACATTTTGAAAAATTCTTCAAAAACGCTTTACATTTATTAATTTGAAGATGAAAATCATTTTTTATTTGTATGTCCTCTTTATAAACAACTAAGAAGTGAATTTTGTACACTTTTTAATAATACATGTATATCTTATGAAATTCTTAATCCAGCAGATGTTAATTCTACAAGAAATATTTGTAACTTCATACGTGATGCATGTAATATAAGAAAATCTATGTGACTATGTATTCTATATTTGTTTACTGTATACATTTTTGACTTGCGCCACATGTGGTTTTTGTCAAATTGAATAAATAAATAAATTTGAATATTATTTGTTGTTGATCTATATGAGAAAATAGATTTAAGAAGTTCCAATTACGGGCCAAAAATTTATAACCCCCCCCCCCTTATCAAACTTAATTTACATCATTAATTAAATTCTGTTGTTTAATTTCAGACTGGCAATGAATTAAGAAAATGAAATAAGGCTCATGGTCACCTGAGCATATTTTGCTCGATTTGATGAATACATGACGCGTATTATGTAAATCATTGAATTATATTAATTTTTTCCCATGGTAAAGCCCAATTTGAAGGAGCGTGCATTTAGAGGCAAACATCTTAGTGTGGGTATTACTGTCTCATGACAGCATCTAGTTTACGATATTTTTAACTAAGTAGGCTCTTCTCATTAAATTTTCAGAAAATGGTCACATTTTTTTAAAGGTATACCTTTACTCGGGATGACTAAAAATTCATCTGATAAGAACGAAAAACCACCTATTGCATATTGTTCACCTATATGACTTTTGTGTTAAATTTCAATTTCAAAAAACTAGGTCAATGACCAACTTTTCATGCTAGTGTCCCCTCAGTATTTCTCGGAAAATACCTCAATTTTCCACACTATGACTATTTTTTTCTTTACTCGCAAAATATTACGAGCAACAGAACTCTTTAAATAATGAGACATTATAGCAACAGAACAGCTTTGCTTCATAAAAAGAAAAGATTAGAATTTGGGCCATAAACTTAATAATTATTACCTTCCGAATTTCTTTGATATTGATAAGAACTTTAAATTATTTATAGCTCCAGGTTACGTTTGTTGCTCTAATCCTCATGGTATTAATATAATATGGGGTCAATGATCAAATTATTGAGATATGTTGTCTGGGATGGTGTTTGTTCATGTTTTTGAATTTCTTTAAATCATAGCATTCTTTTAGACGAATTTCACATTCCTAAGAGTTATCTCCCGTTGTCGGCGTAACGCTCATTTTCCCAACTTTGTCCTTTGTAAGTTTCCTCTTAATATTTTTAAATTCCAAACGTTATAGTAAAATTTCGATCTGTACCTGTATTCCCAGAAAATGGGGCAACATATAAAAAACATAATGGTCATATTCATGTAGATTTTATTTCTAGGATACTGACCCATAAAGTTGGTAAGGTTATAGAGGGAAAACAGCGTCTTACGCCGGTTGACCCCGGATTGACCCCGCAAAGGGGAATAACTTTTGTAAATGTGAAAGTCGTCTTATTTATATAACTTTTAATAAACAATGTTTTAAAAAAATGTTTTTCTTATTTTTGTCTTTTCTATTCATTTAATATGTCACAAAGCCTGCGTGGAAAAATAAACAGAAGTCAAGCAAATTCAGAAACAGTGTGAATATGAAGAAGGCAAGTTTCTTGAAAAGCTATTTCTTATAACCATGGTTTAGGATAAGTTTTCCCTGATGCAAAACCAAGGGTTGAAGTCGTCGTATTTCCACTTGTAGTCATGTTGTATTCTACTGTGAGATGCAAACAAAAGCAATTTCAATAGACGTTTGAGGAAACCTCATTTTAAAAAAACTATACTCAATGTAACGTAATTGCGACACGGCAATCCAAAGAATCCTTTACATTTCATAAATCTTTTTGGTAGAAGTTTCGTTCATCTAAACGCTCAGCTGACCTTCTAGAACCCGACTTGCTTAATGGCGGAGTTCACGGAGACGCCCCGCCATCTTGGACACGCTTCAAATTTCTAAATGCGAATATCTAGTGTGTAGATTGATCAATTCTTAAATAAATTATATATTACGCCTTTCCTGTAGGGCCTCGGCCAAGTTATGGGCAATTTCCTGATTTTAAAATGCAATTTTGTCTTCGAATGTTCTCGAAAACGGCTCAAGATATTAACTGGAGACTTGTTAAAGATGATAGACCATGAGTTATAGATGTGCAATTTTGCCTTCGTTTGCGTCGTCAGTACTTCCAGTCGCTACAGGAAGTGAATTTCAAATGTGCATTTTTTCAACTTTTTTTGTTTTTCAATATTTTTCTTTGAGATAATTAATGTTAATAGAGGCCCTGCTGGAAAGGCGTAATATATAATTTATTTTAGAATTGATCAATCCACACACTAGATATTCGCATTTAAAAATCTGAAGCGTGTCCAAGATGGCGGGGCGTCTCCGTGAACTCCGCCATTAAGCAAGTCGGGTTCTAGAAGGTCAGCTGAGCGTTTGGATGAAAGAAACTTCTACCAAAAAGATTTATGAAATGTAAAGGATTCTTTGGATTTCAACGTCGCAATTACAATGCATTGACTTAATATTCACTATGTTTCTGAAGTATTACTTGACTTCTGTTTGTTTTTCCACGCAGGCTTGTGACATATTAAAGGAATGGAAAAGACAAAAATAAGAAAAACATTTTTTAAAAATATTGTTTATTAAAGGTAATATAAATATTCTTGTAATGAATGCAAGTTATTAAAAATAGATAGTATCAGATTCCTTCACCATCGGAGGGCGAGTGTTTTTCTTTTTCTTAAGTGAAACATTCCAGTCTTTTCATGAACGTGTAACTCATCTCCACTTTGGTAGTAAACAGGATACAAAATTCGTGGAAAATCTTACCGAATTCACTGCTTTAGTGTTACTTGGCCGCATACGATATAATATTTGTATAATGTGATAAATATACTTTCTTACGCTCGAAATTCCGGTTATAAGAACATACATTTCTAATTTTCATTGAAGCTATCAGATCCATTAAATAGATCAAACATTTCAAAGGATAGCGTTACTTGTGACGTTTGGCACAAAATAACGTATCGTGACCAGACTTAATTAGTAGACAAATGGCAACAATAGTGCAGAAATATATAACATTGGCATGCCTGTATATGGAGTTGCATGGAATAAAAAGTTGAATACATATCGAAAAAAAGGAAAGAAAACAGTATCATCTGTTCATTACTAATAGAATATCTATCCTAAAAATTACTGTTAAAACTCAAGTAACAAATTCCGATGTGATTATCTTGATCAAAGTTTGGCAAGCTAACTCTCATTTTTTAATTCCAATCTGAATTTAAAAAAAAATGTAATGTATGTTGGAATCAAAAAAAGCAATTTGCGATGCTCGAATGTTAAATTTTAAGCGGGTTCACAAAGGTGTAATGGGTACCGCAATGGATTTTCACGTTGGCGACCCGGGTTCGATCCCCCGTGTTTCCGATTTTTAAAATCACTTTTTCAGTTTGATTGCAAAATGTTCAAAATCTTAAGATCTTTAAGATGATATGAATAAAAAGGGCCGATTCCAAAAAAATTAAGGGCCGTTAGGGGCAAAAGGCCGATATTTCAAGTCTTTAATGTTCAATGTCTATTTACAGATTGTGGTAAATCATAATTTTAGAATGAAAATCACAATCAAAATCTTATCTCATCTCATCAAGAATTGGACGGAAGACCCACTCGTTGCTCGCAACGAGATCTTATCTAGTTATTATTATTGTTTTTTTTCTTACCGATTTTGTGCACGCGAGTTCTCGAAAACGGCTCGCTCGATTTTCATGAAACTTTCAGGACTGATAGAGCATGAAAAAACTAGATATATATGTTTTTGTTTTGATGACGTCACTTCCGGTTTTGAGATTTCCGCGTTTTAGTGATTTTCAGAGGGTCACTTTGTCCGGCAGTTTTCTGAAAAACCACTCAACACAGAAGCATGAAATTTTCAGTGATGCTAGAGCAACCTTTGGAGAAGTGAATTTCGTATATCACAAGCACCGGAAGTACGAAGTTCCGACGCTCGCTATGGCCCGAAAATAGTCCTATCAAGAATTAAAAAAATTTTAACACCTTTTCTACGATAACTTTTTACCTAGAAATATTTTGTTAAAACATGTAGAACAAAAAAAGTATAGAATTCCAAGATCTTTCAAATGATACCTCGAAAAAAGGGCTGGCCCCTTAAACCAGGGGCCAAGACAGGTCAAATGTATTTTCTTTATATCTCAAAAAGTATTTAGAATTTGTAATACGTCAAAGAAGCAAAGTTGTTCAAAATGTCAAGCTTAATCTACTGGAGTCGTCAAAATACGTCCGGCGGCCAAACCGGAAGTAGTCCGAAAACGCGTTTTTTTTGCAGTTCTTGACAAGTTTTTGGGTTACGTATGTCTCTGGGAGCATAAAAAGTCATTTTTCCGTCCGTCGTTGTCACTTCCGGTCAAACCGAAAGTAGCAAAAAATGGCTTATTTTGAAGGTTTTGATGCAAAATTGAAATTATAAAGTCACTCGAGACTATTAAGCTCATTGCTTTCTTTTGTTCCGGCACTTCCGGTCAAAACCGGACGGAAGACCTACTCGTTGCTTTGCAACGAGCTTTGCTCTAGTTAAGGTCTTCCGTCTTCACGGAAGACCTTGTAGTGATTCTATTGTTTCTTATTATTATTATTCTTTTTTTTTAGACAAAATTTTGTGCACGCGATTTCTCGAATACTATTCAGTGGATTTCAATGAATTTTTCAGGAATTATAGGTCATTATATGAATTTTATATAAAATTCCGTTTTTTGGAAAATTCGGTTCCAATGCCAAGTTATGGACAATTTCCTGATTTTAAAATGCAATTTTGTCCTTGAAGGATCTCGAGAACGGCTCAAGATATGAACTGGAGACGTGTCGGAGATGATAGACCATGACTAATAGATTTGCGATTTTGCCTTCGTTTGCGTCGTCAGTACTTCCGGTCACTACAGGAAGCGAATTTAAAATGTGCATTTTTTCAACTTTTTTGTTTTTCAATATTTTTCTTTGATATAAATAAGTTTGGTAAAGACCTCAGTGAAAAAGAATAATATATAATCTATTTTAAAATCGATCAATCCACACACTAGATATTCGCGTTTTAAATTTTGAAGCGGGTCCAAAATGGCGGCTGTCTTTGTGGGTTCCGCCATTTAGCAAAACATGATTTATGGAGTCAGCCGGGCGTTTGGTTGAATGAAAGTTATACATGTACCATAGAGATCAGTAAATTATGAAGGATTTGTAGGACTGCCACGTCGCAATTACGTTGCAATTCTGTTTAGAATTAGAGTTTTAATCCTAAGTTTCCTTAAACGTCTACGTGTTTGTTTTTATCTCAAAGTAGAATACAACATGACTACAAGTGAATATACAATAATGACAACGTTTTGTTTTTACAGAACGGAAAAACCTATCCTAAACCATGGTTATAAGTAATAGCTTTTCAAGATACGTTTTTCTTTTTAGAATCGGACGGAAGACCTCTCGTTGCTCGCAACGAGGTCGTATCTAGTTAAAGTCTTCCGTCTCCAACGGAAGACCTTCTTGTTATTCTTCGGTTTCCTTTTCCCTATTATTACGGTCTTCCGTCTTCAGCGGAAGACCTTCTTGTTATTCTTAGGTTTCTTTTTCACTTTTATTAAGGTCTTCCGTCTTCACGGAAGACCTTATAGCGATTCTATTGTTTCTTATTATTATTATTATTTTTCTGACCATCTAATTTTGTGCACGCGATTTCTCGAAGACTACTGGGTGGATTTTCACAAAATTCTCAGAAACAATGTGCTGTGATCTGAAGTTATTTTATCCGAGAGATTTTTTGGAAATTCCCTTCCAGTGCCAAGTTACAGACCTTTTCCTGATTTTAAAATGACATTTTGTCTTTGGTTAATATCAAGAACGGTAAAAGATATCAATGTGAAACTTTCAGGGATTATAGATCGTGATAGATACTAACCAGGACGCAACCTTTCGTTCGTCGTCTATACTTCCTTTCGTTTGGAGATGAAAATTGAAAAAAGCGTATTTTCTAACTTTTTTGTTTTTCAATATTTTTCATTTATTTTTGGAATGTTAATAGAGACTATTCTTCTGATGTTTACTATATAAGATGTTTGACTATTGGGTTATCTGAACTCTAGATATTAATATTTGAAAATCTGAAGCGGGCCCAAGATGGCGGCTGCCTCTGTCAACTCCGCCATTTCGCGAGTAGGGGTTTATGGAGGCAGCTGAGCGTTTGATTGAACGATTCTGACATAAGGATACATGAAATGTAAAAAACTACTTCGACTCTCACGTAGTAGTGAAATGGTTGGAGGAGTTACCTCCCGTTACTTGTTTATATTATAATAGCTAATCAATAAAAAATATTGTAATTATAATTGGTCAATTGACAAAAAAATTATACAAGTATCATTGATAAATGATGTTCTGTTAGAAAATAATAATAGTGTTGCCAAAAGAAAGGCAGTCTTTTGTATTTTATCAATATGATATCTGATAACTTATGATCATTGATTAAGTTGAGGTACAAGGGGGCAGTACAGCCAACTGGCTTGTGTCTTTATTTTGGTACAGAATCCATTTGGTGTAACGATCAAATCGGATTGTGCTAAGTTGCTGAAGTTAGTGACTAGTTAAAACATAGGTGTGTGACGTTAGCTATAGGTTTGTCATTAGGACAGAGAAGCTCTTACAAAGTTAAATCATACTGTGTAAGTATATTGTAGCCACTTGGCTAGAGTTATACGAGTATAGTGAGGCAATTATCAGATGGCACCAGGCAGGTGCCGGTATTAACTGAAGATATATAAATAATTATACAAAGCACTTAGGTCATTTGATTTAAAGACACCAGGCAGGTGTCATATTATTATGTGTATATATTGCATTCAATCATATCCCCAGTAAAACTCGGTAATCCGAGCACGGACCTACTGACCGCTCAGGTCCGACACGTTATAGTAGTAAGTTGCAACTTACCTATTACCTATGTCAAACCTTTGACACTTTATATCTCGAAAAGGTGGATATTTTGATAAGCAATATTGAACAAAAGATTGTCAGAAAAATGTTTTGAACAATATGCATACTTTGAATTTTTGTAAAACGGTCCAATTAAGGACTTGTAAGGGTGACCCCTAAATATGTATATGAAGCATATCTCCACAAGGGAAAGAAATCTCTGGATAGGTGTTGAACAAAAAGTCTTTGAAATCACAAGACCTTTCATTTGATATCGAGAAAATATGGGGCTGACTCCTTAAATTAGGGGCTTAAAGGGGTCAAAAGTCTTTCATCTTCAACTCTTTCATGATAAATATTTTTTGATAAGTATCCATTATGAAAAGCAAAGATATTTATCTTAACGACTTGCAACAATATATTATAAAATTTTGATTATATCTTACGTAATAAGTTTTTGCAAAGGGCCAAAATGATATATTTTTTATGCCTTACGTTTTGAAAAGAGGGAGTATTTTTAAAAGCCATATTGAACAAAAGATGTTCAGAATATCGTGATAAAAACAGAAACTTTAAAATTGATGAAGGAAAACTTAATGTCATTCTCTTTTAACGAATATCTTAGTCAAAATCACAACTCATCTTATCGAGAAATTTAACGGAAGACCTACTCGTTGCTCGCAACGAGATCTCATCTAGTTATTAAGGTCTTCCGTTTCAACGGAAGACCTTCTTATTTTTCTGTTGTTTCTTTTCAACTTTTCTTATTATTATTCTTACCGATTTTGTGCACGCGATTTCTCGAAAATGCGTCGATGGATTTTAATGACACTTTCAGCATTGATGACAAATGATATGAACTTAAGGCGTTTTTTTTTAATTTGATGACGTCACTTCCGGTTCGGAGTTTTCTGCGATTTAGTGAGTTAAAGAGGGTCATTTTGTCCGGCAGTTTTCTCAATAATGGCTCAACATAGAAACATGAAACTTTCAGGTATGATAGACCAAAGTCTATAGATATGTATAAGGTATTTCATTTTTATCGGAAGTGCCGCACGTCGGCGCTCGCTATGGCCCGAAAATAGGCCTATCGCGAATTTCATAATTTTTAACAATTTTTCTACAAAATCTTTTTACCTGGAAATATTTTGTTAAGACATATAGAACAAAAGAAGTGTAGAATTTCAAGATCTTTCAAATGATATGTCAAAAAAGGGCTGGCCCCTAAAATTAAGGGCCTAGAGGGGCCGAAATTGTTATCTTTATATCTCAAAAAGTATTGAGAATTTGTAAAAAGTCAAAGAAGCAAAGTTGTTCTAAGTAACAAGCTGAATCTGTTGGTATCGTCAAAATACGTCCGGAGTCGTCACTTCCGGCCAAACCGGAAGTAGTCGGAAAACGCGTATTTTTGCCGTTCTTGACAAGTTTTTGAATAACATGTGTTTCTGGGAGCATGATAATTAATTTTCCGTCCGTCGTCGTCACTTCCGGTAAAACAGGAAGTAGCAAAAAGGCTTATTTTTGCATTAATTATTATAGTTTTAGAGGATTCAAAGCAATTTTGGCGTTTTTTCTTATTTTTGTTAAAAATGAAAGCTACTTCCGGTCAAACAGGAAGGAAGACCTCCTCGTTGCTTTGCAACGAGCTTTGCTCTAGTTATTATTATTATTGTTTTTTTTTTCTTACCGATTTTGTGCACGCGATTTCTCGAAAACGGCTAGGTAGATTTTCATGAAACTTTCAGGACTGATAGAACATCAAACAAAGCTGATAGAAAATTTTTTGTTTTGATGACGTCACTTCCGGTTTCGAGATTTTCGCGATTTAGTGGTTTTCAGGGGGTCTCATTGTCCATCATTTTTCTCTAAAATGCCTTTAGACAGGAACATAAGATTTTCAGCGATGATAGAGCAACGTGTGCTCTTAAGTCACACACCACTCTTTTTCTCCGGAAGTGCCGAACGTCGGCGCTCGCTATGGCTCGAAAAAAGTTCTATCAGGGACTTTGAAATTTTTGACACCTTTTCTGCAATATCTTTTTACATGTTAACATTTTGTAAAGACATATAGAACAAAACTTGTTGAGAATGTCACGATCTTTCGAAAGATATCAACGATAAGGGGCTGGCCCCTATAATCAAGGGCCAAAAAGGGGCCAAAAGTCTTTCCTTTATATCTCGAAAAGTATTGAAAATTTGTAATACGTCAAAGAAGCAAAGTTGTTCAAAATGTCAAGCTTTATCTAATGACGTCGTCAAGATACATCCGGCGACGTCACTTTCGGTCAAACCGGAAGTATTCAAAAATGGCATATTTTTGCCATTCATGACAGGTTTTTGGGTAGCATATGTCACTGGAAGCTTAAATCTTAATTTTCTGTCCATCGACGGCACTTCCGGTCAAACCGGAAGTAGCAAAAAATGGCTTAATATTGCAATAATTAATATAGATTTGGAGGATTAAACCATTTTTGAACTTCATTGCTCATTTTTTGTAAAAATGAAAGTTACAGATGCACTTCCGGTCAAACAGGACGGAAGATCTACTCGTTGCTTTGCAACGAGCTCGGCTCTAGTTATTATTATTATTCTTTTTTTTCTTCTTTGTTCTCCGGTACTTTTTTGTCTGCGAGTGTTCTCAGAAACTGTTCACCCAACTGACCTAAAACCTTTTTAGGGTTAATGGGTGTGTAGTGTAGGTGTGCGGAACGAAGGTCATTTTGCGCGCATACGCATGCACGTGCGTGCGCGTGCAACACGTGAAATGACTTGTATACTTAATATAGCTATAACTTTTACATTTTTTAATGAAATGATTTGAAACTCATTGTATAAAGATATATTAATAGTGTATATAATGTGACACTGTCAAATTAGCACGAACGCACGCGCATGCACGTGCGCTTCGCTCTGATTGGCTGAAACAAAAATCTCAATATCTTTTCTGTTTTTTGACGAAATGCTATGAAATTTAAAACGTAGGCATACTTAAGGATGTTCTACAATATGATATATAGAAATTGTCATGAAATTACGCGCATGCACGTGCGCTGCAATTTGATTGGCTTAAACTTTGAATGGCTATAACTCCCTTGTTTTTCAACCAAACAGCATGGGATTTAGAACATAGACAGACATAATGGACCCCTAGAAGAAGGTATGGTCATCATGAACATGCTTGCACGTGCATGAACGTGCGCTTCGCTCTGATTGGCTGAAACAAAATTCTCAATATCTTTCTTGTTTTTTGACGAAATGCTTTGAAATTTAAAAGAAAGGCATGCTTTAGGATATCCAACAATATGATATATAATAATTTTCATCAAATCACGGGCATGCACGTGAGCTGCAATCTGATTGGCTTAAACTTTAAATGGCTATAACTCCCTTCGTTTTCAACCGAACAGGATGGGATTCAGAACATAGATAGACATAATAGACTCCTACAAAAGGGTATGGTCATGATGCACATGCATGCACGTGCGTGCACGTGAAATGAGTACAATTACAAATACACTAGTTTAAACATATTTTTGCATTAAATGCTGTAATATTCAGTATATTAAAATATATGAATAGTGTAGACAAGATGATATGGTCATTACGCACATGCATTCAAGTGCGCATGCGTGCAATGCTGAAATTGATTACTTCTGGGAAAACTTTTTAAAAATCTAAAATGTTTCGCGTTTGTCTTATTTAATGAAGCTTACAGGGAAAATGGCACAAAAGGGAGTTGGGGAGCGTTTGGGGAACACATATGTAACGGTCCCCGTTACAATTAGCCCTAGTTATAAAATGGAATGTACAGAACTTCATGGTAAACATTATGCAATTTACACATAATCTTCAGCACATCTTTGACTCACTTGGTCTTTGTTTGCTCTGCTCCTATTATACAATTTTTGACTGGGTATATGGGCAACATATGATTTGTTGGGCCTGAAGGTAAAAATGTTGCCCGAGAACTGCGACCTCGAGCAACATTTTCACCTTTAGGTCCAACAAATCATATGTTGCCCTCATACCCATTCTATAACTGTTTTGATATACCCGTCACTGCTCACTTAAGATTTAATAATTACACACTATATTATCAATTACTTTATATGAAAAATTATGGCTTAATCAGTAAATATAATAAAATATAGCTGAGAAATAGCTGAGAAAGAACAAAATTAATTATATTTTTATCATATCACAAAAATTATTTATCACAAAACATACTCTTCCCTTCTTCCTTACCTTGCTGGTAGCAATAATTCTTGCAGCTTTGGCTATTTCCGTGTCCCTGATATTGAACGATGACTTATTACTTGTGACGTTGGAGTCTAACAATTCTTATGTTGGACTGGCAGGCCAACATTACTTTTGTTGGACTTTTTATAACATTTAGTGATTAATTTTAAGAAAGCTACTTATAAGAGTATAGCAATTTGTATTGTTTTATGGACTTTGATATTGAATACTGTTCATTATTTCCATATCTTTCATTTGTAAAATTACGGTCCATATTACATGTACTTGTAAAAAAGGAATTTTTGTTTCACGGGGGATGTTTTTACAAATATTATCCGGTGATTTCTATAGTACAATTTCTAACAAAATTATAGAATTATTTATCTTTGTTTACCCAAATAAGTAATGTTTTATGACAATTCATATAAATATCTAAAAAAAAAAAATCTTAAAAATTCCTTCGAATATGTTATTTTTATTCAATTGACTTGAAGGTAGGAGGGACAACAGTACTATCGTTCGCAGTTCTTATATATTTTGCAATTTTGAGTTATTGCATCTATTTTAAACAATTTTTGATATAACATATTATAGTTCCAAGTCTGACTTCTGAAACTTCCATATGCATGAATTTTAATATTAATGTATGAAATGAAATCCGTGTTGAAGGATACTTTGTGTATAAGAAAAACAAAGCTAATTATAAATTATTTTTTCTTTTTACAGTTTTTGAAAATTTTGCCCTCGAATTATGATTTAATGTATGATGAAGTGAGCTTTTCTGTTCAAAACTACTCCGTACAGTTGTTGTTGTTGTTGTTTTATTCTGAATATATCTTATCGACAATATGTCCAAGGGATTGGACACGAGTTCGAAGAACTTAGTCATTTTTTTTCTCTACTACCTACTTTAGTTTGATTCTGAAATTTCGGTAAAGTGTCAAAATCATGTGCATATTTTTAATTCTCTATAATGTTCTTAATTCATGTTTCAAACTCTGAGGCAGAGCAAAAGTTAAATCTTAATGTCAAGATCTAGTAGATGAAAGGTGCCTAAAGATTTCCAAGATTTAAGAAATAAATTTTTATAATGCTACTTATTACTTTGTCGTTGTCAAATAAAGTGTTTCGGGGTATAATTTGTCGGTAATCATATTTTATTTCAACTGTCACTTCAATTCAAAATTAAGAAAATCAGTCATGAATGTTGATATTTTTTTTCCATATCAAAGAAAATGTATCCAGACAGCCTACAGTCTTTCAATGTTGAATTTTCATAATTTCTTCTTTAAAATAATGTCAAATTCAATATTGGTATATAAATCACTTTTCACCCGATTTGAAATTGAATTCCATGAAAAAAAACTTATTTCCTACATACATGTAATTCTATTAGAGCCGTAAAGTACGGGAAAAAACAATGTTGAAACTGATTATAAGGATTTAGCACCATAACATTAGTCTATAGTCATTTACTAGATCTGGAACTTAATTAATCTTAATCTTCCTCTTAATCATGAGCTGAAGATAAAAGCTCAAGATCATATGAATTAAGCGGCCTTTATCATCATTTTCCAGGTGTTTTCAATTACCTTTGATTTTGACCTAGTATTAATGGAGTGAGTACAAGGAGCTTGAAACATGTCACTTGTCAGGGGTCTAACAAATAAACAAAACAAAGGAAGTGACGTTGGCCGTTTATTCCATGGAAAGACATGTATGATATAGCCCCCCCCCCCCCACACACACACACACTTTTAGCGGACACGTTACAGTTTAGGTCAAAAAGGGTAAACGAATGCAGTTTGGGGAAAAAATTGGTACTGAAAGAAGTTCGATTCTCCCCCATACCCTCACCCCATCCCAACGAAATAGGATTTTCTTGTTTGGAAAGTGGACAATTTCCCCCCTTTTTTTGCTAGTCAAATTTTCTTTTTTGTAGGTTTGAAATTTTTTTTCTTCCATTTAGCCCATCCCTTTCAGTTTGCTTCCGACACCAATGTCAATAGCGGTGAAGTTAACCAATTGAAGAAATATAAAATAGTATGTCCATGCAACGACCTCACAACTGTCTTGTATGGGTGTAAGCTTTTGGTTATACGTACATGTATAAGTAATACAACTTATAAAATATACTTATAAAATATACATGTTATTAACCTTATTTTTTGCGTACCCCTTATTCTTTTTTAAATAGAAAATAAAAAGAATAGAGAATAAGATGATATCAACTTTAAAAAGTTGTTTCGATTCTACAGTTTTGCACCTCTAAATGTGGGGGGAAAGGGGGGGGGATTTGTAGTTAAACATAATTATATTTAGCGTTGATATATTGACAGGACCGTCCTCTCATATCAAAATGAAGAGTGAAGAGGGCACTTCAGACCTTTTAATAGCATAAGGAAGTTTTACTAATTTTTTTTTTTTTTGCTTATGATTTGAACAAGCGATGACGTGAACCAGTACATACAATTGTCTATTTTTACTTAGTTTTCAAACTTAAACACTCAAATGAAGTGCAGATTATGATTTTTATCTAAAGAAATGTAGGAACTGTATTCCGGAGTTTGACAATTATGTCCTGCTGGTGTTTCATCATCATTATTGCTGAAGGAAACTGCCTATTGACTGGATTTTCTATGTAAAACTTTGATCGGCCATGGTGGCCCGCCCTTTTCCCGGGGGACATGATTTGAACAAATTTAAATCAACACTACTTGAGGATATTTCTGTATAAATATGACCGCATGGTGTTTGCTGTTCTTAAGTAGAAGATTTTAAAACAATTTTTCCTATATCTTTATGTAAAACTTTGATCCACCATTGTGGCCCCGCTCTATCCCCAGGGGTCATGGTTTGAACATACTTGAATCTATACTACCTGAAGATGCTTCCATATAAATATGACTGATCATCGCTTTGTAATTCTTGAGAAGAAGATTTTTAAAGATTTTTTCTATACATTTCTTTGCCAAATTTTGATCGACCATTGTGGCTCAGCCCTACCCACAGGGGTCATGTATGAATTGGAAGTAAATAAATTGCCTTTTTGATTGGTTGTCATTTTTACCAGGCCAAAATGTAAAATTTGATAAGAAAAAGAAAATCGATAAGTTAACGAAAAATGGTATGCATTGTTTACCATCTTAACTCATTTTGAAATATTACTGTCAATTTTGATCTTTTCGTGGCAAAAAGAAGAATTATTTATATAAAATATACAAAAATGTTGTTTACCTTTCATCGTGTACTAATTCCTCATAAGTTGCATCAAGCTGTAGAAATGCTAGCATGGCACAGTAAATTTCACTTCCTGGAAATTGACAAGGTGGAATAGGGCCCCTAAATATATGTCATGAATGCAGCTTTATCTATATTTTTAATTCATACATACATATATATATATATATCAGTAAGACTACATGTATTAAAATCAATAAATGTCATTGGACTTAAAAAGTTTCAATATTTAATAATTGTTTAAGAGTTATTAGAAGAATTTTGTTTCAAGTTCAGAATTTCATAAGCTCATTCTTTTAATATTAATATCTAGATTTAAGGAATGTTCATTTTATATTGCCTACCTCTGATATGGGTTCACGGGTAGAAGAGACACAAAGTTTAAATCTTGTGACACAGTTGCATGGATCTCCATAGAAAATATACCTACAGAAAAGAAATCAAGAGAACAAGTTGTTTTTTTTTCCAGATGTTATTTCAAAATGAATTATTGTATAGATATAGTTTTAAAACAACTGGTACAAATGTGTTATTCACAGCTCTTAGAGTGAAAATTTTGAAATTATATAAGAATTAAATCAATTCAAATTAACAAATTCAAATTTTCTCTGAATTAATGATTATTCCATATACTGGGGTAAACTTTAAAATTCATAATTTGAGCATTATTACATGTATAATAGATCAATATCCAATGTAAACAATCCCAGTCCCAACATATGACCTTCTAGATGAGCATGCTCGGGGATTAAACTGAATCATAAGTATAGCTTTTCTAAGGATTTTATGTCAGAGTAGGAGGAGAACATGTACCTAAACAGCCTCACAATTTTTAAGACTTTTCAACTGATTCCCTTTTTTAACTGAAGAGAAATTGTATCTTTTAAAACAATTATACTCACCCTGTTGGAGGGTTAACAGACACACCCCTAGTGATGGCAGAGCTTGGGGGAGGAGCTCACAGAGTACAGCATAATGATCATACCTAAAACACAACCACTCACATCAATATTTACAGCATAATGATCATACCTAAAACACAACCACTCACATCAATATTTACAGCATAATGATCATACCTAAAACACAACCACTCACATCAATATTTACAGCATAATGTACATTAATATTGATATACCTTAAACACATATACAATGTATTCCACTTTACTTATGCGGGTACATGTAATCATAGATGAAAACCAACCTTTGCCATCCAGTTATTGCACAACCTTGAACTTTTTTGAACTTTGACCTCTCCTTTGCCATGACATTGATCCACATGGTATGATTATCTAAATGGTAGGCGATGTTTGTAGCATACACGTTTGCCCCTGTAGCACCTTTGAACGCACTAGCTATCCAAATATTGGGGAACACTTTAGAGTATTTGTCCCATATATCTACAATTTGAAATAAATTGTTGCTTCTTCAAATTCTTAGTAATTCTCAGACTTTGTGAATTACATTGAATACTGTAAATGATAATGCATTACCTGGAGGGAGTCTAAATGATGTTAGATAATGCCAAACCATTGGTTCTACTAAATCTCCAAGGCCAGAATCTATATCAAAACATTGGTAAACGTACATGTATTGAAAAAAATTTAACTGTAATCAATATCTGAATGCAGAAAAAAATGAATATAAAAAATTGTTGAGGGCTTAATAGTTTGAAATACAGAAAACATGAAAAAAGCTCTTTAATTTATATCATATCTATCCAAATAATGACATGTTCCTGTTTAATTAATTCAATACCCGAGTTTTCGAGATTGTAACACTCCTATAATAAAGACGCAAAAAGTATTCATTACAGCATGGAGGTGGGACAGCCACAGGTTGTTTCTGTATACAAACATGTGTAAATAAATGAACAATATTCATGGCTTTTAAAATTTATCAAATGTTATAAAGATAATTATGAAAGATAATAATGTTAAGCAGTGATGCAACGATGCATATTTACAAATCTATACTTTCAATAATAGTGTACTTGAAAATGAAAGAAACGTCGTAGTCTTTAGAAAAAGTAACTAATTTTCTCGATTGCATAAATATTTTCTAAAAAGTAAGTGGATTTTTTTAAGGTTAAATAAGGAAAAGAATCAATGTGTCAATTAGATTACAAATGTGCTATGATCAGGTGCATGTGAACCGATTTATTAGAGGTCCATATCTCTCCCCTCGTCTGAAAAGTCTCACATCCAATGATATATTCTTTTTTCTTACAATTTATTCTACTTTAAAAAATGACGCCTTTACATTAATTCAGTTATTCTTGAGTTGTAGAGTGCATCCTGACCCACTTGTCTGTTTATGCAGCAAGGAAACGGGTACTACTAAACAGAGTACGCTAGAAAATTATGTTATTTAATGCAATTAAATTGTTCATTTATGTATATACAAATTGATTAAACATTATTATAAACTAATATTGCAATATTTGTTTCAATATTTGTTTTTTAGCGCTATTTTGACAAGAAAATTACATTCATATTAATTCAACGCATAAAAGATTATTAACACACCAATCTCAATTACTATTTTGTTTTAGACGTACTTACTATAGACTTACAACTAAATTTTATCAATTATTAAATCAATTGCATATGTAAATATTTTGCACATTCACAATGAAACATTTCAACATGTTCAACTTCAAGTTAAATAAGAATGGGATAAAACGTTAAACCGTAACCTGAAATCAAAAATTGAAATAACTCTTAAAGTAAGGAAAACATACAAATTTTATTTAAAATATATATTCAGTATGTTAAACTTAAGTAGAAAAACATACAAAAAGCAGTTTAATTGCATTAAATTATAAAATATTACTAGCGTACTCTAAAGTACTCTATCGTACTAGTGTACTCTGTTTAGTAGGACCGCAAGGAAACTCCCCTCCTTGACGAAAGAGCGCACCAAGGGAGATAATCTCAAAACTTGCATATTCAATGGTTTCCTCTGAATTTAATAGCTAACACTTATTTTATCCCCACCTCCAGCCCTTTCATACAACATGCCTATGCAACGAGAATTACCCCCGGTAATCTTTATCTCATCAAAATGTGATCATTAAGATAAGTTTCATGGATGAAAAAATAATTGGAATGACAATCTCCTATCATTAAGTATTAAAGCCATATTGAAGCATGCCATGAACCCTGGAAAAGAAAATAATTACTGATAAGGAGAGGTAACTCTGTATGTCTCAGCATGTCATCCCACATGATACAGATGATATTGGGATAGTTCTCCTTAATGTGGTCTAGAACAGCCTTAATGTGAAGTAAAAACAGCTGCTGGGGTGTTAGGTTCTCCTCTAACATTCTGATTTTACATCGCTCGCAAACTCCTAAATGATACACCTGGAATTAAAAAAAAAAATAAATTAAATCAATTTCTTTATATCAGAGTTTATCTAACTTTCTTTATTAAAATAAACTTTTAAATACATTTTTAAAAAGAAAAGAGTATGCAAAAAATATAATAATTCTATTTTGACACTTAATGTGTAAACTTATTCACATGTGTATTTCCTACATGTATCACTTTCCTGCACATTCTATGGCACCAACCCTGGCAGACTCATGCCATGGCACCAAGTGTAACAGAATATGCTATGAATCAAACCAAAATTTGACTCAAGACCCCTTTTAACTCTAGCCAGGGTTCTTCTGAACTAAAGGTAGTTTGAGCAAGCCTTTTTCCACTGAAATATTTTTTTAAGTGCTGTTCATCAGGTCGAGGAAACTATTTTCTGTGACGTCGGAATAAATTTACATGTTAAGTGAGGAACCAACGTGACTGACAAATCGACCAATCAGCTCAATGAGTTGCATTGTGGTCTACTACAAAAATACTACACATGTGTTTCTAAAAGGCCAATTTTTTAAATCGCTCTCAGAAAAACGTGATGCATTTTTCCAAGCATTTTACACACTTAATGCAATATGAACATCATTATCTACTGATTCCATGCTCACATTTATATACAAATGATTTACAATGATAAAAATTAGGGTTTTCTCCACTCCATTGTACAAGTCCGTTTGTTGACAGCTTTCCCCGTGCTGTATAGCTGTACTGTCAGTGAAAAGTCAATTTCACGTGACTATTCCTTGGTCCAAAACAATCAACTCTGAGGTGTGCTCATGTATTGTCAATGTTTACTACGTACAAAACTTCGAAATATATGCTACTCATGTTCTATGATCAATGGGCATGAGTGTTTATATAACAGGTAAAGGATAAAAAAATGCAACTTAAGAATCCTTTTTTTTTTTTGTTTATAAAATGCAACTTTTAATTTCTGGTAACAAATAACTGAGCAACAACTACTTAAATTTAACCAGTAACATGGCAAATTAACGAATATCGAGTTTAAAAACTTGAGTCTTATTTACTAGTGAAGACTTTGTGAGCGGTATTTCAAAGTACTATTTAACAAGGAAAACTTACTTTGTTTGTAAATGTGAGCATGGGGAATCTTAATTAGTACCCAATCTTCGTATTTTTCATGTCAAATTTCAAGAAAATTGTTAGCTGACTTTCCTGCAGTCGTTTGAAATCGCGTCCTAAAATTCCCTGACCCACGTGTTTGTAGTAAAAATAAACATGTAGTAGACCATCATGCTTTTCGGCTCATTCACTGGATTGGACCACTGTTTGCTGTGAGCACCTCTGTGCGCAATCGCAACAATATCCATATAAGGTAGTTTCCTCGACCTGTTCATTCTTGACTAGTTATTGATAACACTCAGATTACACCAGATTATACAATTATTCTGTGTGAGAAGTGTGAACCAATGCTTCCATTTTCAAATAAATATGGAATGGACTTGACTTTTATTTTACATGTACTCATCCTGTCAGTAGCCTTGAACTTGAACTTGTCCCCAAAATTATCTAGGGTCAAGATCACAAGCAACCTTAGCATCAAGTATAATCTTCCAATTTTCATATGTTTCTCCATTACTTTATAGACATATTCTATTGAACATGCCTCTCTGCCACATATAATCAGATTTATTTATTTTTTTCTTTTACAAAGGATCTATACAAGATTTTTTAATTTCCATACTCATTATTATCTTTTATAACTTCAATTACTATAATTGAATTATCTTCTCTCAAGAGATGCATGGTCATACAAGAGAACAAACTTTGACCACTATGAATATCTGAAGTGAAAATTGGTTAAAAAAGCCTATTGATAAATCAGTTTTACCTCATCTGCCCCAATGTGAAAATATCGTATCCCAGGATGCAATTCTATAACCTGATCAATCATCATACACACAGCCAGAAGTGAATCTACGTCAAAATAAACAAGATCAATAAAAATTGTATAGGTAACTAAAATATTAAAATAATTACTATAATATGTAGATACAAGCTTATCTTAGAAATAAGACATACCTGAATTTGAGGGACAAAGAGCCATTGGGTAGTTTGGAACTTCTCGCAGGGATCTAAACTTCTCAAGTTTTAATACAAACTGAAGAAAAAATTATAACAATGCAGGTAAATGAACTTGTTTTTTCCAGGATCAATGACAGAAATTGAAAAGTTTAAATATGTTTAATGGCAAACATTTACTTAAGTCAATTAAGAATCAAACCTCAAAATGACCAATGGACTGGACTAGAGGTATTACAGCAAGACCATTGTCCTCTGCCAGTTGTAAAATGCTTGCTATGCACTCTTTGCTGCAATGCAAATTATGAAATTATTGTTCATGTGGATAAATTTGGCAAAGTGTGATATTGTATAAATTACCCAATTTTTTCCTAATTTTATAAAATTAATGTTCCTGGCATAAACAACAAACTATATAGCGCTTCCTTATACAATATTAATAATCAAATGTGAAAAGGAGAGTTTGCTACTATTACCAATAGTTATGAAATGCAAATGTATTTCGAAGTAAAATTAATGCTCTAGTCCCCACTCACTGACATCAGACAAAATGATAGTCTTAAAAAATTGACATGCACATCAGGCACTTGACCTTTCACTGAGGGACATTAAAGTCACAGATGGAAAAAAATCAAGTCTCATGTAGGACTTGAACCCAGGATCACTGTAATACCCTGCCAGCACTCTTACCGCTGAGCTACTGAGATCCTAAATATCAACTGATCTTCACACACCTGTGGACTTGGAGACATAACCCCCTTCTTATAAATATTTCTCCTCCAATTCTAAAGCTCTGTGGCATATTCCAAGGGAAGAGTGGGTCTTGTAACTTGGGTGCCAAATGTCACAGGTGGTGGAAAATCAAGTCTCAACTCTGACTCATTCCAAGGGCCTCTAGCATGCCAAGGCTCTAACCACTGAACTATTGAGACACTATATATTAACTGATTTTCACACACCTGTGAACCCTGTGACATTTATATTTAGCTTGGAAAATAGAAAAAACAACCTCCTTAACTTTAAGAGTTATCACAGGAAATACAGTATATGGAAATATGAAAATATAAGGATCAAACCTGTAGGCAAATTCTGAGGCAATATCCGTGATATCTCCCCAATACGGAAACATGTCTTCATATTCTATCAGGAGACCAGTAGCACCCCATTTTTTCATCAGAGGGAAAATCTGAAAGTCATTTTGTATTGAAAATGATAAGACTACTTGAAGGTCTTGAAAATGCTGTAAATAGATAATGACATATCATTGCGGAATCAACGAAAATTTACATTTACTACAATCAAGTTAAATTCTATTGCAGACTCTGTGTTTTTCTTTTTTGTCAAAAAATTGTTTTGGAATGTACTGGTAAATCAAAAGTTTTAGTCCAGTTATGCTATGAAATATGATTAAAAATTAATACATTAAATAGTATTGTCATTGTGATTAACTTAATTGGTCTTAATACCTTCTCAAAATATGTTACTTTTGGTGGTGCTCCTTTCAGATCCAGATGCACAAGTCTAAAAAAAAATACTTGTTAAAATACATGCATATTTAAGATAGAACTAGTCTTTCATGAAGGACATACATAAATTTATTTAGTGCACTCAAAAATAGACAGTAATCTTTAACATAATTTTTTTCAAATTGGAAATTGCAGCAATTTTCTCTCCCGATCAGGTAGGCGGGATGAAAGGTTAAAATCGGGAGGATGATCCCGACTAAATCGGGAAAGTTGGCATGTAGGATGTGTAACAAATAATAAAAGTACTCAGAACAGAGTCTGGCTAGGGGAAAAAATCATTGTTTCAATATGCCTTCCCAAGCTTTATCAATAAGGGAACACAGACCAAAATGCTCTCTCACATTCCATGGAACTGTGGCAGTCAGCTGGGTTTGATTGCTGGTGGCAAGATAGTCAGTTGGTAGAGCACTTGACCGGAGTTTCAGGGGGCCCGGTTTTAAATCTTGGTCTGATTCCCTGCATTTTCTCCTCTTCCATTACATTTGATGCCGTGCCATACCCTGGAACTGACAGGTGAGAGGTCTGCCAGGGATGAGCCTGGGTTGGGGTCTTTCGAGGGCCAAAGATCTTTAAGGAGGGAGGAATGTGGCGGTCAGCCAGGTTGATCGCTGGTGGTCAGATAGCTCAGTTGGTAGAACACTTGACCGGAGTTTCAAGGGGCCTGGTTTGAATCCTGGTCTGGTCCATTGAATTTTCTCCTCTCCCGCTACATTTGGTGCCGTGCCATACCCTGGAAATGACAGGTGAGAGGCAATGCCAAGGATGAACCTGGGTTGGGGTCTTTGGAGGGCCAAAGGCCTTTAAGGAGGGAGGAATGTGGCAGTCAGCTGGGTTCGATTGCCAACTGGCCAGATAGCTTAGTTGGTAGAGCAACTGACCGGAGTTTCAAGGGGCCGGGTTCGAATCTTGGTATGATCCACTGCGTTTTCTCCTCTCCCTTTACAGAACTATAGACTGAGAGCGAGAGGTAAAACATATTTTGCTCTTGATTTGATAATGCATTTCGCTATGATTCAGTAAAAGCAGTACACAAAAATCAGTTTACCTTTGTGTGTCTTCCATTTAACCTGTGTGGTGTTCTTCACGTCAACAGACCTTATAATACGTAATATCGCGATTACCAATGAGTACCACGCAGTTATCTAACTTACTACCGCTCTTTTGCGGGGAAGTCGAGAAAAGTCTACATTTCTGGGGGCAAATGACATTGTTTACAGTAGTGGCAATCGAATGATTCGAACAATTTAATGCCGAAATCACTATGTTTTGCCAGATATTGAACTTCAAATAGTAGATCTTCAAATAAGGAAAGTTTAGAATATTTTATCTGCTTAAAAATGTGACGATTTTCAATGAAAATTTAACGAGAAGAGTCGGCTTAATTAAAAATATCATTTAAAATGTGACAATTCATAATTGGCTCCTCTCAAAAATATATTAGGCTGGTTCAGCGATTTTTTAGCGAGGTATTCTACCAGGATTTTTTACTTATCTGTCCTTATAATTGCTACAATGATCGATCTTGCATTGTATTGAATAGCACATTGCCCCCACCCAACGGACGATTCCTACCTCCTTCGCGAAAGAGTTCCGCTAAGTTAAGTAATCGCGATATCAAGTATTAATGCAAAAAATCTAGATATATTAATAAACTTTACGAATATGTAAGTAAGAAATAATAACAATGATACGGAAATTGACACATTAAATTGGGAAATAAGTACTGTCAGCATAAAAT
This sequence comes from Saccostrea glomerata, assembly GCA_003671525.1. Lineage (NCBI taxonomy): Eukaryota > Metazoa > Mollusca > Bivalvia > Ostreida > Ostreidae > Saccostrea > Saccostrea glomerata. Next base: position 2,892,779 of record PRKT01000018.1, on the reverse strand, counting down.
AATGTTTCTGTGAAGTATTATTTTTACAAAGAAATCTATTCCACCTGACTGTCCGACTACATCACAAAACAACATTTAATTTTACGATCCAGTTTGATTTTTACAAAAAGAACGAAATCCAAAAAAAATATACTTCAGAATATGTTTAAAATGTAAGAAGATTTACCAATTAGGATATTGAAAATTAAAAACTAGCTTTTGAATATAAACAAAGTTTACAAAATATAAAAATTTCGAATATTTTCTCTTTTCGTTTTGTATAATATAGTATATCGTTGATTCTAAATATAAACAGTAATATTTGTAAACATACTGATACTGGGACAGATTGGAGAAATTTACAGTGGTTTGTACCCTTCATGTAACGTAGGAAATGTTTATAATTATATCAGCTAATTCAGTATTTTTTATTTAGTATAATACTTAAATTTGGTAAATGGCAAATGCTGTCAATTATTCAGTTACGTCAGAAAGGCCAAGAGCTAACGTTAGGTCAACATAACAATATTCTGTCAGATATTGACTGAGTCACTGACTGCATGATAATTAAAAGTGATAAGAAAGTCCTTGCTGTTTTCCCCTCAACATCTAGTCCCCAAACTATTAATCTCATGCTATCAACATGAATAATGAATCTAATAGTAATTTACTGAAAAGGGGGGGGGATGTCAGCATATATTTAATCTGCCTGCTTTGATTTCAGGGTCTCAAAATGGGAGGAGTAAAAGTAAAGGAGGAAACAACGTCTAAGTTAAAGCTGGTCAAAGAGCCAAGTTTACAGTCATTCAGTGTTGTCATTGGTTTGTATCATTTTGTAATAGAACATACCTTTTTCCCAATTTGAAAGGAATCTCATTTGACTATAATTTAGGGTATGTGTCACTGCAGCAGCTGTATAATCAAGTGAGCTAGCTTGATGCATATTTTTACACAATTTAAAGGAGTAGAACTACAGTAGCTCTCTAGTTAAAAAAATTTAGACAGGCAAACCAGAGAGAGCTACAGATCCAAGCATTGTAAAATCTTTCATTTACAGTGACACTTTTTTGTCCTTTGCTTTGATCAGGTATTCTTTCTTTTATTTTATGCATTCCCCCACTTAAATCATGGTATGTGTTAATTAACCATATAATTTATTCACATTCTGAATAACTATGATATTTACCCTTCAAGGTGTGTTATTTATGGCACGCCAAATTCACAAAAATGAGCTAAACATAGTTTCACAGTCGATAAACTAGGTTTATCATTGTAAACTATAGTTTACGGACTGTAAACTATAGTTAACAACGTTAATCTATATTTAACATCAGTAAACCATAGGTAACGCGATAATCTATGTTTCACAACCGTAAACTATACTTAACACTGCTTAACACTGAAAACAATCATTTGCGATTGTAAAACAAAGATTATCTGATAAATACAGTTTCATGATTTGTAAACTATACTTTACAAACCGTTAACTATAGTTAACGATCTGATAAATATAGTTTCACGATTTGTGAAACTATGATTAACAACTCTAAACTATAGTTTACGATTGTAAACTATAGTTTACAAACGTGAATCTATGTTTATCAAATAAATCTATTGTTAACGTTTATTACAGACAGATAAACATAGATTATCATTCGTACACTATAGTTAACAACCGTTAAATATAGTTTTACAGATGAAAACTATACTTAACTTGGCATGCCATAGTTATTCAAGTCAAACCCCAGCATACCAGCAATGATTCAGCTATAGGATATTGGAATGTAATTTTTATAAAACTGAAATTCCAAGGCATAGAAAGGGTGCTCTTTGGATTCGTTAAAAAGTAAATGTAATATGTGTAGATGACAAACAGAATTCAAGCTAAGTCCATTAAACTGTGGCAGTCAGCTGGGTTCTATAGATGGTGGCCAAATAGCTTAGTCAGTAGAGCACCTGACTGTATATATTCAGGGGGCCCTGGTTTGAATCCTGGTCTGGTCCACTGCATTTTTCTCCCCTTCTCTTACAAAAGATTACAAAATAGAAGCAGAGCACAAATGGACCTCCAAAACATCAGAGGTGGGATCAGGTGCCATGGAGGTGTGAGCATCCCTAATGTATCAATGTATCAAGAATAGAAGTATATTAATATATAGAATTATATTACAGAAAATCAAGTTTTAAGCAAGGAAGTGCATATTTGCCAAAAGAATACCTCAGCAAGCCACAAAAAAATGTCCCTGTAAATGGAAGGTTTTAGTTCTTGGATCAGTAGCTCTCTAGTTTGCCTGTCCAAATTTTCTCAGTAAGAGAGCTACAGTTCTGCAGCTAGCATGTTTGATGATTTCTGAATTCTTAATTTTTCTTTAATGCAAATTTTAATTTTTTTCAGAAGTTTTGAAAGAAATTTAGTTTGTGTCTAAGTCTATTGTAATTTTTTTCTCAATATGTACAGCATACTTGCAACATTACCCCAATATTGAATTATTATGAAAAAAATATCAAGTTATCAACAGAACTGCCATGTAAAGGAGGACCCCATCTTTTTACACTCAATTTATTTTAATTAATTGTCCTTCTCCTTTTGCCTTGTAGCTTCTGTGATGGAAGTAATATAATGTTGTTGTTAAAAGGAAATGTTTGCACGATGGTATTAACACAGCCTACTTGAAATCTAATCCCCCACAGAGTTATGCTCTCAAATTTGCTAAGCTTATACTTCAGATACATCCCGCCCTTTTACATGAGATGTCACATCTTTATTTATAAACAATATGTCATAAAAAATTTAAGTAAACGATGAAGCATAGAGAAGCTGAGGAAATTGATGTTTAATGAACTACTTAATACTAAAGAATTAGACTTGTGATAAAATTTTGTCAACCAAGAAGTAAATGCCATGGGTGCTTGAAATAGCTAAAGTACATGCTGGATAAAAAAACTAAGAAATATCAGTCAGAGTGCATTTTGAAAACACAAGGTGTGGAATGAAAATCAATTATCTGTAAATGTGAATTCATAATAAATATGATTGATATAATCATGTTTTACTCTACAATTTTTTTTCTTTAAAATAAACTTTTAATTCAAATCTTCCTCTGAAAGGTTCATTTCTTCTTAAAATTACCTGTTCAGATTACATACTAGTACCAGGCTACTAGTAACATTGAGGCAGCTTTTTGTAAATTTTATTCCATGTGTTGTTTTTATGTTTTTTAGCATTTATGGCCTGTGGTTATGGAGCTGCTATATACAGTGAAGGTAAGGTTTCAAGAGTCAAGGAAGTCTGTTTGTATGATTGATTGATTGTGTATTGTTTAAGGTCCCTCTCAAGAACTTTTCACTCATAAGGAGATGCCACCACTTGCTGATGGAGAGCTGTAAATTTTGTCCTAGACTCTGCACTTAGGGCCAGTGAGCAGTGAGGGATCTTTTTCATGCTAGCACCCCCTGCGACACGGGACCTCGGTTTATACGGTCTTATCCAAAGGGCCGGTCTCCACATTCCACAGTGGGATTTGAACCCAAGACGTAATGATCAACTCCTTTCTTCACGACTAGACTGTTTATATATTGTAAATTTAATTCACAATGCTATGATATTGTATTTAATCAAGCATGAAACAGTAAAGAAGTAGAAGGCTTTTCTCATTTTTTTTTCCTACTACTTTTACATTGTATGGATTCAGTAGCATGTAAGGGTTGCATTGGTGTTCTCAGTATACTGTCAAGTAAAAGCATATAAATTATAAAGAAAAAGGGCTGTTTAATTAATGATAATGAGTAATGTGATGTCACAAGTTTATATGAATATGATTTATGATTGAATTTAACCATATTTGTAGACCATTTCAGATGATAATGATATAATTCCTGTTATGTATTGTGTGTCCTGTTGGGTTGTTTACAGATTCGTCCCTGTGGAGGGTGGTGTATGTGATTGGTGGTCTGTTTGTGGGACTAGCTTGTATTGAGGACTGGGAGGTAAGGGTGTACATTGATACAGCCAAGGAACATTAACTGGGTCACCTCAACAGTATCAGTAGTCTAATCTGATATTCCTCATTGTCATTTGTGTTTCTTAATTGAATATGGTGACAATACAGGATCTCATTGAAATTCTGTAACAAATCTTTACTTCGTAATATCATCAGAGTAGACAATGCCTGGCAAGTTGAATTTCAACTATTATAATGTTTAAAATTTTTAATATTTTAGTGAACACTATAATGCTTTGTTATTTAACTATAAATTCTAGAAAAGTAAATACCCAGTAAAGTATATGTTTATCATAATTCATAATATGCTGTTGTTAAGATATATCAATATGAGTTTTCTCTACTGTTGTCAAACGCTTCATTCTGATTTGTGAAAATTTCTTCTTTTTTTTTTCCCTTTATACAGTATTGTGAGTTTGATCTGTCAACCAATGAACTTCGCCAAACCCGATACACAGTTTATGACAAAATTCTACAGTTATTAACAACTAAAAATGAGCATATTGGTAAGATTTTTGTTTTCTTTGCGTGTATGCCAGTTTGTAATAGCATAAAAAGATTTTATTCAGAATTGATCTTTGACCTTAAAGTGTGTCATGACTTGGGGTCAAATTCTAATCATTAAAGTCAAGGTCATTAAGCAATGTTGATATTGAAGCCAAGCCCACGCCATAATTTTGAAACTCTTGATTAAAATAAATTGCATGAAGAATAGAGATGCCCTTCACCTAATGGAGGAAGAAATAGGTCATGGTCATATTTTATAGGTCAAAGTCACTATTGAATAAGATACAGTGTAATATATTTTTCATTAATGGATTGATAGCTTAGGCTTGTCTAAGGTACAAATTTAATTGCTACACCATACCCAAGTTATACTGGTACTTATAACCTGGGTTTGGGCAGTAATTGCTCTATAAACCACCAAGTGGTTTATAAAAGAGCGTATACTACTTCAACAAAGGTAATACCAGTATAACTTGGGTAGCAATTAACAAATCTTTCCTTATAACTAAATTTAATTTTGATAAGTAATGTTGATGTAAGCAACATAGGTAATGCACATTAAAATTCTAGTAATTTTTTATCCAATCAAATGATGTACTGTAAATCACTTTTTATTCGCGAGAACTTTATTTTCGCGTAATTACGTGAGACAGCGTGCTCGCGAAAATTTAATTCTCGCGTATAATAATATTCCTTAAGATTATATAGAGCAATAACCACAATTCGCGAAAATTTTGCCTCGCTAATCAAGAGTCAATGACTATCTCGCGAAAATAAGGTGTCGCGAAAATTAAGTGATCTACAGTACATGTTACAAACAAAATTTAATTATATATTGATAGCCAAGAAAAATACTGAATGTTGTGAGATATCCATTCTTATTTTCATATAAAAACATTACTACTCATGAATACATTGTTCTGTTTTTGATTTGTAGTTGTAACGAGTCTGTCTGACATTGTTGACGTTGAGGTGGAAGAACAATATGTACGATACTTTGGCAATACATATCAAACTGTGATAATTTATGACACAGGAATACGAATTGGAGTGACTGAGTCTTTCATTTATGGCAACAAAAAGTAAGTTTTTGATTTTGCATTTTAATGACTTTAAGTGTTTTCTTTTCTGTGTTTAGTGTCCATCCTAAAACCAAAAGTCTATCTTATTGTGGGAAAAGCACACAAGTCAAAAGAAAAAAAAACATTATAAAAAAAATTATAATTAGTAATCATCATTTAAGATTTTTACTTGAATTGTAACAAAGATTAACTTCTATATTATATTTAAATTTTTTGGCACACAATTTTAAAATGCTTATTTAGAGAATCTGTGTCTCCTGCTTAACCCTTTCAACACTGTAGACCGATACATCGGTCTGATAAAAATAAGAGGCAGCATATACATCAATCTAAGGGGTAAGGGGGCGAGGGGGGGGGGCACTTAAAGAAGGGTGGGCAGGGCAATAGGGAATTATCACTGTAACAGTTATGGCAATAATAAGGTATCAATAGTTTTACATTTTGCATTGTGACATATGGTTTAAGAATTTAACATCTTTGATTCTTTTTTTAGAGACCAGGAAGCAATTGCAGAAAAAATAAAGAAATTCCTAAAGCTTGATCAGTCAGCTGTGACTGAATCCTCGTCCAGTGGGGAGGAGGACTTTGAGCATGTGGACCTCGAGGAACTGACAGAGGGCCAAGGGAGGCCACTCTAAAGGGAATAACAGGACCCTCACTGAGTTCCTTAATCTGATGTCTTCTACTTAATAAATGACAAAGGGAAACATGTTATTTGATTTTTGTTTCAAATTAACTTTATGATATTATTTTTTTTTTCATTGTGTAAAGGAAGCAAGGATAAGGGAAATTACCACTAATGACAGGAAATTAATATAAATGAGGATTAATATAGCAATATTTTGTGAAATTTACTTCCTTTGTAAGGTGAATTTTTTTTGTGTCAACACTTTAATTCTTGGGGAGTTTACTTGTTGAATTTTAATGTAAGTAATAATAATGATTTGTTCCTTTTGTATATAATATTGTTTAGAGATAGCAATTAATGCATAAGGAGTTTTATACATGCAATACTAAAATAGGATTTTAGGCATAAATATGTCTTTTTTTATCCAACATAGTTGAATAAATTAGTGATTGAAAGAAAGGGGAGGGTTACAAACTAAATTGGTATCTTGTGGTTTCTGACTTTTAATAACAGTGGGTTTGTTTGCAACATGCAAATTACAACATGCATTCTTTTGATATTAATGTAAATAGATTTGTTGAATCAACCGGTACAATTAAACATTTAAATTTGTTGATCTAGTCACATTAAAAGAGATTATTCTCAGGTATCATTTCCTGTAGTGATTTTATGCACTTTTATGTTTTGCTTTTTACATGAGGAAATCTCCTCTTCATAATAAAGCAATTTAACGTATGTGTGCATGTACAATATTATCAGATCGTATGTGTTAGAAAGTATCAGATAATGATTCACAGCTTTGCTATGGTAAGCACTTCACTGAAAACAGAGAAACTCCTCAAAAACAGGATAAGCAATTGAATATTAAATTCACTTATCTGCTAAAGACTAGGGATTATTTCACAAGATTGCAATACCTTTTACATGTATAAACATATCTCCACTACAAGCAGTATTTTGTATATTGTAGTGTTGTGTTTCTTCTTTTTTGTTTCTTAATTTGTTCATTTTTTGTTTTGTTTTTTCATTTTTGTTTTTTGAGCCTTACAACTTTTTTTCCTTGCAAAAGAAAAAAAAGATATTATAAAAATGTATTTGATTGAAAAATATTTCTTGTAATTTAAATGAAAAATAATAACTGTTCATGTGATTTGTTATCAATGTAAAACGAGATTTGAATGAGATATACCATCTCATCTTTATGTATAAAACATATTTTCTACAAGAAAACTTTATTTCATTAAAAGAAATTAACTTTTTTTCATTCTAAAATTTGAATTTCCTTACCATTTTAATCTTATAAGAAGAATGAGTGAAGATGAAAAAATTACCATCAGTTCATGACAGCCATGTTTACATTTTTTGACTGCATTTATACTGAGGTTGTTGTAAAAAACAAAAATAGGTCTTTAATTTTACTTAATCAGTATTTTGATATCATTTAATTTCCTTGGTTTGTGTATTACATGTAATTAATAAAAAAAAAAACATGATATTATTTGTTCAAATGGATTTCATCTTTAATGTTTTAAATGTATACTATGAGTCAAGCACATATTATAATTTTAAAGCATCCAATTCATTCATTGTTAAAGTATCTCATATTTCTTATTTTATGAATTTATTGTAGAATATCTGTCAATATATATTAACGCTTTACATACCTACTTTTACAATTGAATAAACAACCATCAACAAAATCATTTTACTTGTTAGTTTTATGTTGAAGGTATTAGGGTATTTTTAGATTTGATCACTTTAACATGTCTAATCTGTTTTCTTGATTTGGAACAAAATGAACAGAGTAAAATTCATGTCAAGGCCATATCTTATGATTGTAGAAGTTTATGTCAAGGTCATCCTATTAAGATTAGAGAAAATCATGACCATAGCCTACTAAAGAGGAGTGCTTAGATAAATTATTCCAAATTTGGGATCAAGGAGAAATAAAATAGAAAAAAAAACATATATGCAAAATGAAATAGTTTATAGAAGTTTAACCAATGCAAGAGAACTACTTAAATTATATGGAGAAAGGGATCCTAAATTGCATTTTCCATGCCCATGCAAAGAATTTGTTTCAATAAATGAATACTGCATGTTACCGAATTTCATTGACCTTATTCTTTTTATATGAAAATGTGAATGGTATAATTGGTACATGGTGGGTGTGTATGTGTTTGTGTGTGTGTGTGTGGGGGGGGGGGGGGGGGGATGTTCATATAAAAACAGATGTAATTCATTTCCCACAGAAGGTCTATCAAAGCTTCACATTTTATGAAATCAAAAAGAAATGATGAAGTTTTAGATTTCATTATTTTAAATATAGCATAAACAAAATTATTTTACTGAGATTATATTGCAATTTCTTCTGTGATACATGTATTTTAACACGCAATATATTTTTTAACCCCCCCCCCCTTCCTTTCTTATCGAATCGGGCTCGAATTCATAGAATGATGTAAACTTCCGTTTTCCGTACTTGGGCAGAATGAACAAAGCCTGACCACAACTTTTTCTTTTTTGTGAGTATTATAATTGAGTACGTACATAACTGTCAATCCATTAGAATTTTCAGGATAATAAACGCATTTTATATAAATATTCTGGCAAGGTATAAGCTTCTGATTGCAGGGAATTGCCCCCGAGATCCTCCAATACGATTAATTCATAAAAAAGAATATCAATGATCATGTTACAGGCCCACATTAAAGAATAGAATTAGATTCTCTATGTATGTACTTACGTAATAATTGTTCTTTCAGTTTACATTACCAAATTTATGGGTCAGTATCATAGAAATAAAATCTGTATGAATATGTTCGTTATGATTTTCATGTTGCCCCATACTCTTATAATACAGGTACAGATCAAAATTGTCCGATAACTTTGAAGATTAAAAATATTTGCGAGTGACTTACAAAGGACAAAGTGAAGAAAAAAAAATGAGTGTTATGCCAACAATTAGAGATAACTCTTAGGAATGTGAAATTTGTATATTTAGATAATCTTGAATAGAATAGAATTATACACATGAATAAGATCTAAAGGAATGTATATAAAACCGTATTAAAGAAATTTCAGCATCATTCTGCATTAGTGCATCAGAAAAACACGCCATCGCATTAAATCACAACATGCTTTCACGCTGTACAGTGCAAAAATGTGTTAGCATGTTGTGTGACAGCCCTCCAGCTAGTTGTGTGAAGTTGTATTAGCACAACAGCATTTTTTTGGACAGCGCAATGGGGTGTTGTGTGATTCACTGTGAAAGCTTAAAACTGCATGTCATGTGAAATCATGTTAGCATGACAGAGTGTTGTGTCTTAGCTCAAAAGCCATTTACAAAAGCCCAATGGCCATTGTTCAGAAAAACACGCCAATCTGTAACACACAACACACCATCACACTAACATGCTTTCAAACAACAAGCCGTCATGCTATCATAACTTTACAAAAGTCTCTGTTGCGCTAACACACAACACGATAAAGATTTCACAAAACATGCCATTGGGCTTTCACAAAAAACACCATCTCACTATCACAAAACACACGGTTGTGCTAACACACAACATGCTGTCATGCTAACAGGATCTGGCATGCACAACACGCTGTTATGCTAACACGATTTCACTCAACATGCTGTTGTGCTGTCACACAACACGTTGACATAACTTTGCACTGTACATCGTGTTTGTGTGTTCATGCGATGGAATGTTTTTCTGAATACGCTGTTGAGCTTTTGCAAATGGCCCTATCCGGACACCATACATAATATACTTACTACATATCTTGTGAAGAGACCATTTTAGATGTTTTATTAGCACACCTGAGCCGAAGGCTCAAGAGAGGTTTTCTGATTATATTTTGTCTGGCTTCTAGCTGGCTGACTGTTCGTCTGTAAACTTTTCATTTTAAACTTCTTCTCAAGAACCACTGGGCCAATTTTAACCGAGCTTGCCACATAGTATCCTTAGCAGTTGGGTGAAGGGGATTCAAGTTTGTTCAAATGAAGAGTCATGCCCTCTTTCAAGGGGAGATAATTAGGACTTAATGAAAAAATAATGGCATCTTTGAAAAATCTTCTTCTCAGGAACCACAGGACCAGGAAAGATGAAATTTATATAGAAACATCCTAAGGTAGTGTAGATTCTATTTGTTTAAATCATGCCCCGGATGTAGGGTGGGGCCACAATGAACAATTAAAATTTAACATAGGAATATATAAAAAAAATTCTTTAAAACTCATCTTCTCAAGAACAGCAAAGCCATGGTCAGGTCAATTTTTTCTTAAATTCTGGGGAAAAGATTTGTCTCAAAACCATTTAAAGTGTTTTATATTTCTAAAAAAGAATTTTAAAAAATATCAGGTCATTCAAAAACTTCCATTACTAGTCATTGAAAACAATATCAGGCTTTCACTAGAAATATGAGGTCATTCAAAATATCAGGTCAACAAGTTTTTGTAATAACTATTTGATAAAAAAGAAAAAATTCTCAGTGTTATCTTCTAGAAGTGTATTTTATTATAGTACCATCAATAATTTTCTCCCCAAAAAGTTTAAATAGAATGTAAAATTGATAATTTTATGTGATATTTTTTTCATCGGGTCAAAATATCAGGTCTTTAGTATATCAGGTCTTTAGTATGTTCCCACAGAAGGTCTATCAAAGCTTCACATTTTATGAAATTAAAAAGAAATGATGAAGTTTTAGATTTCATTATTTTAAATATAGCATAAACAAAATTATTTTACTGAGATTACATTGCAATTTCTTCTGTGATACATGTATTTTAACACGCAATATATTTTTTAACCCCCCCTTCCTTTCTTATTGAATCGGGCTCGAATTCATAGGATGATGTAAACTTCCGTTTTCCGTACTTGGGCAGAATGAACAAAGCCTGACCACAACTTTTTCTTTTTTGTGAGTATTATGATTGAGTACGTACATAACTGTCAATCCATTAGAATTTTCAGGATAATAAACGCATTTTATATAAATATTCTGGCAAGGTATAAGCTTCTGATTGCAGGGAATTGCCCCCGAGATCCTCGAATACGATTAATTCATAAAAAAGAATATCAATGATCATGTTACAGGCCCACATTAAAGAATAGAATTAGATTCTCTATGTATGTACTTACGTAATAATTGTTCTTTCAGTTTACATTACCAAATTTATGGGTCAGTATCATAGAAATAAAATCTGTATGAATATGTTCGTTATGATTTTCATGTTGCCCCATACTCTTATAATACAGGTACATATCAAAATTGTCCGATAACTTTGAAGATTAAAAATATTTGCGAGTGACTTACAAAGGACAAAGTGAAGAAAAAAAAAATGAGTGTTACGCCAACAATTAGAGATAACTCTTAGGAATGTGAAATTTGTATATTTAGATAATCTTGAATAGAATAGAATTACACATGAATAAGATCTAAAGGAATGTATATAAAACTGTATTAAAGAAATTTCAGCATCATTCTGCATTAGTGCATCAGAAAAACACGCCATCGCATTAAATCACAACATGCTTTCTCGCTGTACAGTGCAAAAATGTGTTAGCGTGTTGTGTGACAGCCCGCAGCTAGTTGTGTGAAGTTGTATTAGCACAACAGCATTTTTTTCGACAGCGCAATGGGGTGTTGTGTGATTCACTGTGAAAGCTTAAAACTGCATGTCATGTGAAATCATGTTAGCATGACAGAGTGTTGTGTCTTAGCTCAAAGGCCATTTACAAAAGCCCAATGGCCATTGTTCAGAAAAACACGCCAATCTGTAACACACAGCACACCATCACGCTAACATGCTTTCAAACAACAAGCCGTCATGCTATCATAACTTTACAAAACTCTCTGTTGCGCTAACACACAAGACGATAAAGATTTCACAAAACATGCCATTGGGCTTTCACAAAAAACACCATCTCACTATCACAAAACACACGGTTGTGCTAACACACAACATGCTGTCATGCTAACAGGATCTGGCATGCACAACACGCTGTTGTGCTAACACGATTTCGCTCAACATGCTGTTGTGCTGTCACACAACACGTTGACATAACTTTGCACTGTACATCGTGTTTGTGTGTTCATGCGATGGAATGTTTTTCTGAATACGCTGTTGAGCTTTTGCAAATGGCCCTATCCGGACACCATACATAATATACTTACTACATATCTTGTGAAGAGACCATTTTAGATGTTTTATTAGCACACCTGAGCCGAAGGCTCAAGAGAGGTTTTCTGATTATATTTTGTCTGGCTTCTAGCTGGCTGACTGTTCGTCTGTAAACTTTTCATTTTAAACTTCTTCTCAAGAACCACTGGGCCAATTTTAACCGAGCTTGCCACATAGTATCCTTGGCAGTTGGGTGAAGGGGATTCAAGTTTGTTCAAATGAAGAGTCATGCCCTCTTTCAAGGGGAGATAATTAGGACTTAATGAAAAAATAATGGCATCTTTGAAAAATCTTCTTCTCAGGAACCACAGGACCAGGAAAGATGAAATTTATATAGAAACATCCTAAGGTAGTGTAGATTCTATTTGTTTAAATCATGCCCCCCGATGTAGGGTGGGGCCACAATGAACAATTAAAATTTAACATAGGAATATATATAAAAAAAATCTTTAAAACTCATCTTCTCAAGAACTGCAAAGCCACGATTAGTCATATTTATATGGAAGCATCCTTAGGTAGTGTAGAATCAAGTTTGTTCAAATGGTGACCCCTGGGGGTGTGATAGGGCCACAACAGGGGATCAAAATTTTACAAAGAAATATATAGAAAAATATTTAAAAATTTTTCAAGAACAGCAAAGTCTTGATTGGTCATATTTATATGGAAGCATCCTTAGGTAGTGTAGAATCAAGTTTGTTCAAATGGTGACCCCTGGGGGTGTGATAGGGCCACAACAGGGGATCAAAATTTTACAAAGAAATATATAGAAAAATATTTTAAAAAATTTCAAGAACAGCAAAGTCTTGATTGGTCATATTTATATGGAAGCATCCACAGGTAGTGTTAATTTAAGTTTGCTCAAGTCAAGGGGGGGGGAGGGGAGTGCGACCAAAGTTTTACATTGGAAAAAATCTTTTCCTCTAGAACAGAAAAGCCACGATTTGTTAAATTGATATGGAGGCCTCCTCAGGTAGTATAGAATAAAATTGATTCAAATGAGGGCCCCCGTGTCCAGGGTGGGCCCACAATGGGGGATAAAATTTTTGCAAATTTATAGATAGGAATAAAAATCTTCTGCTTAAGAACAGCATAGCCATTATATTGCTTTGGAAGCATCATCATGTAGCTATCATAATTTGGTGTTGTTTTTTATGTAGCTCTGACATCACTATTTAATATCTGTTGTAGAAACCATTTACCATAATCATCCTTTTCTAAACATTTGTTAGGACCATGGGATTTACAATTTCCTATTTTTTTGGTCTGCATTGCTGAATTTTGATCTTTGTTCATTTATTATTATAACATATATGCATTGATTAACTTGTATATCCTTTAAAATTTGAACCCAACTATCTTCTTTTGAATCTAGTGAAACACCATAAATCTCTTCCTGTATCTCGTATTGAAGTTTATTGTTCTTGTATTTGATGTCAAGGATTTTTCTCTTTCTCTAACCAGTTTATGTTTTATATCCTTACTCTTCCTTAATACACCTTATTTACATGCAATAAAAATGCACCCCATATCTGAAAATAATAATTTATGTCACTAATTTTGATAGCAGTTTGTATAAACAAAGTCATAGAATAGAAGTGTGGTTTTGATAATAGTCAAAGTGGATTTTGATAGCTGTTACTGACATGTACCAAATCATTACTGAATTGGTCGGTCCCTCTATTTGACCTGATGAGAACTGTTATTAAATCACATGTTTGAAATGATTCACAGCATCCTTCGGGTTTATTTGCCCACTTCTTAATCATATGTAATAACAATTCAACATAATGATGTCACTGAAGGTTTGTTTATTTTTTGCCAATAATTAACGCTGAACAGGAAGTCCCTCATTCAATCTAAGATACTGATTTCACTTGAAGGGAAGTCAAGCACATAAATAGTATGAGGAGTGCATGTTAACACTTATTGAGACTGATCATTAACGTTGATAAATATCATTAACCTAATTTGGATTGTTTTTCAGATGAATGTGTTCGTGAATGCCATTGTCAGGTTGTAGAATGCAGGATCTTAATTTGAAGTGAAAGTTTTTGACAAAATGTCAAGTGAACAAGTGGAAACTTTAAGGTAAGCAAATGATATTCTTATGATAAAATGTAATTTGTTTTGAAATTTTAAAAAGAAACACCACAGTGTGGAAAATTAATTGCTTAAAGGTATGAAAATCAGCACTTTACATGAGTTTCACTGCGTGTAACTCATGATAACTGATTCGCATTTCTGCTATTTTCCTGAAGAACTTTCAAAAGAAAAAAAAAATGAAAACAACATCATTGATAGGGGCATGGAATCTTTCACGTCCATTAATTTATGAGATTTATTTTTGGACAGCTGGTTTCATCCTGGTTGTGACCGTCACACGGCGGAGAGTTTACTATTACAGAATGGTGTGGACGGGACTTACCTCCTGCGACCCAGTTCTAAACCGGGGGATTACGCACTCTCGGTCAGGTAAATATCAACCACTAAGTTCTAGTCATGAAGCATTAGACATTTGGTTTCATTGACTTTCACATTTAATACTTTGACCTAGATCTGGACGGCAACTCTAAGGATGTAGAATGGTCCTAATGTGATTGACTATGCCTTTAAACTACACATATGTAATTCTAAGTTCTATAGACCAGTGGTTGCCATCTTCATTTGCTGAATTAAAATCTGGAAGACAGGGTCACCTGCACTTTATGGCCAAGCTCTTACCGGAGCAGATATTTCCTTTTTAGTCCTGTAAATATTGAGTTTAGATCAGTATAGTTCATTTTTAATGACATGTCTATCGTTTGTTGATGAGCTGAAGGGGTAAACTTTGAATTTTGAAGTCCTTCTGATGACCTTGAGTAGGGGGGTCACCAGGTACTTCAGTATATTTAAGTAGACAGTATTTTATGCCTGTGTGTACTTATTGACTGTTTTGTATACTACTAGGTGTGACTCATCTGTGAAGCATTACCCATTAACCTGGACGGGGACGAATTATAAATTCGGGCATGGAGAATTTGATAGTGTTCAAGATTTACTACACCACTTTCAGAATAAACCTCTAATTGGCTCTGAGTCAGGTACTTTTCTTATCAAACATTATTTAATAGCGAATTATCTTGAAATATGTTATCTTGATATATTTTATATATGGTGTATAAAATTTGTATGATGAATAAAGATTTGTAAAATACATGTGTATAATTAAATATTGATATGAATATTCAGTGATAAACATGCACATATTAATAAAATCGATGGCCTTGAAAGTTGTTACATCAAACTTGCACATGTATGTAGAAGATAATAGCATTCTAATTTGGAAAAAAAAATATGAATATAGAAAAGATGAGATACAGTTAATGTATGATTTATTGAATTATTATTAAGTGTGCTTATTTTTTTATTACAAATTTCTTATTTTATGGGGTCATCTTTTATTGAAATTTTATTACTGGTAGTCTAAGAGAATACAAGTTAAAAAAATTTTTTTTTGTAGGTCAGCTAACCCTCCTTAATTATCCTTACCCTCGAGTAATTGATGAACCTAACATGTACGATACAATCCGAGTCCATGCCGAGTTCAGCACCGCAGACGATTTCTCCCGAGGACCTGAATTCTCAGTGTGTACTTCTGTGTAAATGTCATCAGAAATGTTCAAATTTATGTAATGGTTCATATGCTGAATTATCTTTCTTAAAATTAATTTACGTATTCAAGTTCTACAATTGAAATTTGTTATCTCAAGCATAGTAATCTTGAATACTATGGATATCTCAAATTTAATTGGAAGTCCCAGCTACTTGTTCTTGTATTTTAACCTCGGAATTTTAAATACCCAGATTATTTGGGATAATGAGAATTAACAGTATTTGTCTGTGTTGGATGTGAACAGGGATATGACTTAAAAATTTTACATTAAATTACATGCATATTCAATGTAAAAGAATGTAACGATCAAAAATGAAATAAAAAGTCTAGAAACATTTATGCCTAACATTAATCCTGTTCTCCATGGATTTCTTTGCAGATTAATTCAAAGGAGGGATTTTTAACAAAACTAGGATCTACATTTAAGGTTGGGATTTTTTTTGTTTGTTTGTTGTTGTTGTTGGTCTTTTTTTTTTTAATTTACATCATCAACAGGAGTTGTTTAAACAGATAAAGTACTAGTACCGTATTTTTAAGCTTATATTAGAGGGATTGACCCACTAAAATGCAAGTCTTTTTATAACTTGCTTATAAGTCGGACAAAAAGTTTTGGACCATAACTCTAAAAAAAACTGACTTATAGGCAAATATATACTGTAATTAAACTTTCAACAAAACAAAATGTATCTTTTCAAGTGGTCATTTTGTGATATTAACCGTTAAGAGTGTACATGAATAAATACATGTAACAGTTACATGTGGAATGTACATGTTTGTATTTTGATTGTTTGACTTTTGCAGACCTGGAGGACGAGATGGTTTGTCCTACAGAAAAATGAGCTCCGATATTACAAAAATAAAACGGACAAAAGTCCCATCAGGGCATTAAATTTAGACGAGTGTTCCGAGTGCCAAAGAGACGGCTCTCATAAGGGAAAGTTCAATGTTTTCAGGTGAGATAGTCCTTCAGCATTTGGTGCATTGCTAGCTTTTCCTGTGTAGTAGGTAGGCTTGCATATTGTTCAAAATCAAAACTCTAAATATCAGTTAAAATTTTGTACACAACCCTGAAGAGTTTATGTCTTATAAAGAATGTGTATTTACAAAATGGAGTTTTATTTTTGGTATATGTATACTTCTTGAGAGCATTTTCAATGTATTAGTATAAACAAGTGTCCATACATTTTGCAGAGTTGTGTTTAAATGGCGGACATTTTACATGTATGCCACCACAGAACAGGAATGTAACGACTGGATTTCTCTCATTAATTGGAGGCTGGTATGTAATATTGCTCGTTTGTTTGTCTGTCTGTGTGATGATTGATGTGGGGTTTTAACACTTGCCTAATTATTACTGACTGTGTGTACATGTTAACTACAGAGTAAGCACATGCATAGTAAAGCTTCGTTCAGAATTACGGCAAAATGGTAGGTAGAGTTTTTTGCAAGTCTTGATATTTTTGCTGTATCAGAATCTTTGAGATGTACCCAAGTATGCATAAATACATGTAATCAGGCATGAGATGAGAAGCAACATATAGCTGTGAAATTTTTGAGAATGTGCTACAGTATATACTGTATACAGGGTTATTTTCGCCCCGTCTTATTTTCGCCCTTTCACACTTGCAAACAATTTTGCCCCGTTTTAAATTCGCCCAGTCATAGTTTTGTTTAAGAAATAATACTGTATTCTTTGAATTCGCCCCATTTTAAATTCGCCCAAATGAGAGTAGGGCGAAAGGGGTGAAAATAAAACGGGGGCGAAAATTTCCTGTATACAGATTATATATATATTTCAAGTGCCATATGCAAACACATGTGCAAAAGGATTATACACAGCATTACTTCTCTGCACAGATAGGAAACATTTCTGAATTTAAAAACTGCAGATCTGGCATAAAGAAGGAGAAGCTACTTATTATTCTCTCTGATCATACATAAGGCTTGTTATGTATTTACATGAACAATTTACATGACTGTCTACTAGTACATTCTATTCTCCATGACCCTAACACATGCACAAAATCACAATGCTTTTCTGCTTCATAAAGTTTTCATTCACACAAAAACTATATATTAAGCAAGTACATTACACTGCACACTGCCTCAGGACCCCCACCAAGGCTTTGCTGTGGACACACTTAGAGGGGGAGGGGCTTATGAAAGTCCTGGATCTCCCACTGGTCTCATATGCATCTTGCAATCAATTGGCAATATCTTACATGTATTAATTTTTTGAAATACAGAGCAGACCAAGATGAGGATTCAGACCAAAGCTACAGGTCAAGGTCAATTTGGATAGTGTACAAAGGTTATGAATTTGCATCCTACTTATTAAGAAATCTGACTTGCCAATAATCATGATTAAATTTCTCAGACACGTACTGTATCAACTATCCAGTATGTACTTGTAGTTCTTTTTTAAATTTGATTTTTTAGATATGTGTACTTTTATTGGTAATTTTTCCAAATATATTTGATCAGATTCCATTGCATGTATCGGACTTTTTTTTTAACTTTGGTATATTATTGCATGTCTAATATATATACCCAATGAAAACCTTTGTTCCAGGTAATCAGCAAAATGTATTGTTAAGACAAGATTTGCTTTTGGATCGGAGCATTTATGTTAACCCCGACACAGACAATTTAGTCAGTTAAGGTCACATAAAGCAAATTTGTATATACGTATATTAGTATACAAGTTATGGATATGGGATTATTTTAAGCAGATTTCACTCAAATTGACCACAAAATGTGTGTTTAACGTTAAAATATGACATATTTATTCTTTATGATTAAATTATGTATTTTCTATGTTGCGAAAAATCATGTTGCTTTTGATATTGACAAGAAATTCTGCTTTGATAGTTGAGTACTGGACATTTCAAAAGTTTTCATTTGTCATTTGACTATGTACATGTAATTTGGTCTTACCTTGGTGAATATAGTCAAGAGCAGATATTGATTGAAATAACTTTGTTTTTTAGAAATCTGGTCATAAAAGACAATCTTCAGCAGCCGTGTGACCCAGTCTATAAATAGTGGCCAATCAACTCAAAGAACAGCAATAACAAACACTCAACAGCAAAGAACAGTTGTCATAGAAATAACTGCATATATATTGTATCCTATCTAATGATGGATGTAAAATCTGCAAGCAGGTTTGGTTAAGAGGTTAAAACTTAGAGTAAATAAAAAAAAGTTATTAGCACCTTGCCAAAACTTTGTCAAGATATTTTTTGTGAAATATTCTTTTAAAGGATAAGTATTTATACTTAGTACATGTGTATCAAAGAAACCTAAACAAATACATTATTGGCGTTTTAACACTTTCCTAGAGCTGTATTTACGGTAATTTCCAAAGCAAAATGAACAGATGGTGAAGTATATTTTAAAACTAACCTTTTTAGCATATATTGTAAAATACACTTGAAAATATATTTAACATATTATTTATTTAAGAAGACAGAGGGTAATTTTTGTGGTTATATTAGAAATGTATGTATGATATTATCTGTAGTTAGTGAATAGCATTGTATAATGCTTCAAGTTGTGCTACCTTTACTTTAGAATTGCTACGTGTGATACACGTAGCATGTATGTGCTTTTGTTAATCAAGTGAAAGTATGCTAGGAGAAAATTTGAGCTCTCCTTGCTAGAAAAAAGGAGCTTTAAACCTTGTTTGTTTTTAGATCTAGGTCATTGTGTTAATATTTGTTTGTTTGTATTACATTGTACTTGTAAAGACAAGAGAAATACCAAATTTTGACAATGTGTAGTGAGTAGTGTTTTGAATTTCTTTAATGTTTTTTAATTAAGTAGTTAAAAATGTTTTGATTTATTTATTGATAGTCTTTTATATGTTTTTAAAATCTCTAAACAGCTTTAAGGGATAGAGCTTTCAGATTACCTGTTACCTTAAACATTTACCTTATTAGTGGTATCGTACTATTGCCAGGTAGAGTGTACATGAAAGAAAATGGAACATTTCTGCTGCCAGAATCAGTTGAAACCTTAATTCTGATTTTTGATAAAATTTTATTTTCTGACACAATACATTGTAAATTGAAAACTAGAAGTCTGTAATAAGTGACTATCATTATATGTATGTGTGTCTGTCTTTGTTGTTATGTAAAACTCTAGCTTTATTTTTTTCTTACCATCTGTTTTAAAATCTTCAAATGTTAGTTTTAAATGGAAATGCATAATCATGTATGTATATGAATCATGTAAAAGTAGAAAAAGCTTTAAATTTTTCATTTACTTATCAAACTTTGGAAGCAAGTCTCCTAATCAAAAGTACTTTGAATGTTCTGCAAGCCAATTTTATTTGCGAGAAATATTTGCAAGTTTACAGTCTTCTCTTACTTGCAAATATTTCTGATTGCTAACCATTTATTCACATTAGTATTTATGTAAAATAATGTGTCTGTCAGGAAAATTAATAGTCCTGGAAATATTCCAAACTAACAACTCGTAAATAAAAGATATTGCAAATAATAATTGGTTTACAGTACATATTTCTCATACCTTGAATATTACACATGTACTTTATTTAGAATTAAGTAATTTTGTAGAAGTATTTGAAGAAATACTTTGGAACATCTGATAATTACAACACTGTTACTGTAGAATCAAGTATATTTCATGATTTATGTTGTGCACTTGACTTGTTTGTAATTCACAGCTTTTTTATGAAGTTAGGTTGTAGTCTATTAATTTTATATTAAGTTGCTTTTAATTATTTACCTCCTCACAATATATGCCTCTGTAAAGTGATTGCACCAAATTCTTTTAGATCTCAAATTTACTTTACTTAATTTGAATGCTTGTTTATAATGTCTAGACAGTATTATAAATGTGCTCACAAAGTTAGTTTTTGGATAGAAAATTATATCTACAAACCAATTCAATGCTTGCTCAATGTTTCCCAGCAATTCCATAAAGGGGGGGGGGGGGCTTTGTAGACATACATTCAGATAGATTTAAAACTTAAAAATCAGCATTTTATTGGCTCTTGACAACTTCCATATTTGAAGTCAAGAATGATAACTAAAATTGCCAGAAATACTCAAGGAAATGAAAAGGTTCTCATCTTTCTGATCAATCTGAAAATTTTCAAAATGTGATTTTAAATTTTTATCCTCTTGAAATTTTATGTACCGGGGTATATTCATTAGTATTCAGGAACAATAGAGCATACAGAATAATTTAGGATTTACAATTGCTGCTATAAGGTTGCATCTTCAGTTCGTTATAAGACATGCTGGTAATGCTACATGTGTATATATGCAAATTTCATATGTGGCAGTTTTATAAATAGAACTGTTACAATGCAATAAGAAAGCCTTATTTCATAAATATGCTAAATTGTCCAGATATTTGTGGTGTTATTACAGCAAAAAGAATTCATCTTTCTTTCTGAGTTATACCCAATTCTCTGAGTTTTAATTAAACACCTTTACTTCTGTATTTTTATTTCACATGTAACATGCATGTCACTGCAGGTGAAATCTGTAGCATGAACAGGCTTTGTTTTCAAAACACCTAGAACTAGAACATATGGTGAACATTTGTGTGTGTGATGATTAATATTAGATGAATGAATAAGCAAGAATTTTAAGATTTTATTTACCAACAATGATAATAAAGCATATAATAAATTGTAATTTAGAATATTATAACAATGTTATTCTTATACAAATGACTACACCTTATAAATATGCAAATTTTGAATATTATTTCCTTTATTTTTTTATTGTATTTGTATAAAATAATATACTTATTGACACCAAATAAGTGTTTGTAATAATTCCTTAATTCCTATGTATACAGCTGAACTTTGTTAACTTTGTCTCAAACATGGATATTTTAAAACTATGGACAATTTGTCAGATAAATTTAACATTTCGAAATTCTTTTTTTTTTTGAAGTACATGTATTTTATCCACATTATTTGGAACCCTTAAATATCTTGTTCTATATCCTATCAAGTTTGAAATAACCATGTTTGACAGTATACTGTACTAGTAATAAAATTATCCAAGTACTTGAATTTTACCAAAGTGTATAGGAATAATGTATTAATCAAGTACACCTGAGAGTGTATTAATGTTAAAGGATATGTAGGCTCAGGATAAGCTGTGAATTATTGTATACATGTGTATATTTTTTGTATTTTAGAAATTGAAGCCTTTCTTTTCTGCATTACAAGCAGCTGGTGTTCATTAAATCTTGATGTAAACCTGCAATAGTGCCTGACTATTACAGAAATCTCTGTCATTTGTGTTATTATATTTTGTTTCTTTTTGTTTTCAAAAAATTAGGAATAAATTTTTTTTATTTCAACCTTTTTTCTTTGCTTTAGTCAGCTGTCCAATGAGATTTGAAATTACTGTGAAATCACAACTTTTCCTGGGGGTTTAATTTTCGTTGTATTCGAAGTATTAAGAGACTCATGGATTTATGTCCGCAATGAAATGTAAAAATGTTACACATATAATTTATCAACAATGCTTCTCCCACTAAACCATACAAATACCCAAGAACCCAGAGCTTTTCCTCAAACCACGAAAATTTGACCACACGAAAATACTGTAAATATATTATATTTGGCCTGTACGATATTTGGCGGAAATTTAGTTTTGAACAAGTTTGCGCAGAATGATTTTGCGCCATCTGAATGTGCTCGGTATAAATGTATGATGTACAAGACATTTAGCAAATTGTACTTAATTTAACAGACTCTGCTCTCCACCAAAATCACTAAATAGAATACAATGCTAAATGTAATACGTTTTAATACAGTATGTGATTTAACAGAAATTTGGACGAAATTGACATTTTAGTGGAATTAAACTAATTTTTTATATCTTGTTTTGATCAAACAGAATAGATTTTGCAAAATGCACTGTCAAAGCCATCAAAAAAGAGTTGAAACATGTTTTTTTTACATTCTTCATACAAAAAAGAGGATGAACTGGTTTGTCAGAGCCAAAGAGACAGATATCAAACATACTCAAGACTTAGATCTTTTCAATGATTTATTTTCTAAACCTGTGGAAGATTTAAAATATGGACGGATTAAAATTCCTTTGCACATACTCATAAAAATCAGAGAGCATCATTAGAAAGATTTAACAAACATGAAAAGGACTTGTACCTTTTCAAATACTTATTTTCTAAAAACATGGAAGATTTCAGATATGGACGGATTAAGAATCCCTTTGCACCTGCTCATAAAGCACATTTATAGTCCTGAAATACATGTATGTGTTAATATTTAACTGTTGTGAAATAAGGAGACAGTCAATTTTCAAAGTAATGCGGCCGCATCATTCATTCTACAATCTCGGAGAGCTTGCGCCAGAACTGACGACGTGGCCTGACTTCCCTCACGGTTCTTCCAAGTCTTCAGCATAGCGTACACCTGAAAATAAATCCAAACAATAAATACTAGCAAATTCAAATATTTTAAAAGTTCAAATTTTAAACTTGAGTTTTCTATTGATTTCTTAGTACCGGTAAGTTGAAAAAATAAGAAGTAATGCATTACTAGTATCTTGATGAGAAAAGGGAGAATACTGATGCTAAAACAAGATATTTAAGACTAGCTATATAGCAGGTAAGGTTCCCACATGAGGCTTGTAACAAGTACATGTTTATATACTGAGCAATAACAAATTGAGCTGTTTCCAACCAAAAGCATATTATGTTCCTTTAACACTTTACAACTTACAAAATTGTTAGGCAAAATAAACTGAATCCTCACGTCATAGAAATATTACTTTACCATTTCCCCGCAAGCCCTTTTTAGCAGAGTACAAGTTACTGTAAAGTTAAGCGTAAATAATGTCATGACGTAATATTTTGATTAGAAAATAATTTTTCTTATTTTATAAGATTAAGCAAGTATGATATTGTTGGATTTTGGCAATAAATTGAAGATTTAATGAACTTTTAAAAGTGCGTGAAAATGCGTGATTGCGGGGAAACGGTAAATGCGTGATTTTGCGTCAGAAATAGGAAATGGTATATGCGTTAAAATGCATGACTGCGGGGAAGGGGGTTAAGGTCAATTAATGTCTCACTTGGGTTAAAAATCATAGTACACTGTATATTAATTTAGAAAGTTTTGTGGTAATGTATATGTGAAATATGAAAGCCCTATCTCTTATTATTCAAAAGTGATGACCATGGGGCAAGGTTAAATTTATTGACAGATGCACATACTATCAATAAGATGGACACTCTGACAAACTGACAGAAAAATGAGAAGATTTAATGTCCCCACCCTTTCCCAAAAAACAGGGAACAATAATGCCCTAGCTTGCTGTTCTTGAGAAGAAGATTTATCATGGATAAAATCCCCTGCATATTTCTTAATGCAAATCAAATGACAATATTGTGTTTCTTATATGTCATTTGTTTGTTTGCTGTTAAACATCCCTCTCAAGAATTTTTCACTCATATGGAGACATCACCACTTGAAAAATAATTATGAGGACAAGTCAGATTTCAGGTCAAAATTCATTTAAGGAGTTTTCAACCATTAAGACGTATATAAAGAGATATTAACTCGATCCTTCCCCTTGCCCCTTCCCAGACCCCTGTCTGTTCATGTACGCATACTACTACTTGTATTTAGATTTAAAAATTTAATATACACAAATAGTTTAATGTGGTCCATCTCTTTCATTGATGATTTTCATTCCTATTTCTAGGAGGATAGGTTGACACAAATTCATGAATAAAATGTCAAGCAATCTTATCATTGATTAACATTTCCAGTTCATTAGGGGATGACCTCCAAGGGTTCATAACCTTTATACCATTAAATTTACCTAGTCTGGAAATCCCCCTCCCTCCTAGAAAAAAAATTCTGGATATTGTAACCGAATGTAACGTCGACAACGGGGGATAACTCTTCAGAATGTGAAATTCGTCTATTGTAGCATCCAATGACCTTTGATCCTTTAAACTTTAACCTAACCATTTGCATTTCAGACTACTTTACCCAAATCTATACCAACACTTGTACTTACCGACTGTCGTAACTCATGTATACTTCATGAAATATAATCCAATTAAAACACAAAATGAAATAATTCCTACTGATTGATGTGTACACCATACTGCATGTGCAATCTAAAATGATAGTGGTAAAACTAGTACTTAAGTTGGGTACGTGACGCAAGCCTAATGTGATGCAGCATAGGCACTTGGTTTGAGGATGGTGTATTTTGTGTATCATGTGTTTTTCTAAGTGTGTCTAATACCCTCGTCAATATAAAAATAAGAATTCGCTGAAATGTTCACGTTTAAAAAATGTCATATGTACTTTATTTAAAAAGAGTAGGCCATATATGACTTTTTTTAAAACGTGCTAATTTCAGTGAATTTTTATTTTTATATTGATGAGGGTATTCAGACACACCTAGAAAAACACATACATGTAATACACAAAATACGCCATCCTGAAACCAAGCGCCTATGCAGGCGCGGATCCAGAAATTTTTCAAAGCGGGGGTTGAAGTATTTTTCAAAAGGGGGGGTTGAAGGCGAAAACAGTTAAAACGTACGTTGTACACATACATATAGTTAAATAACTCAATAGAATATCGAAACAGGGTGGAGTAGGCCTAAGGGGTTTTGGAAGTGGGACGTTGATCAATCTGGGAGAAAGTACTTGTATACATTGCCAGAAAGTTTTTGAAAAAGAAAGAAATGCGTGACTGCGGGGAAGGGGGTTAAAAAATTTTAATAAGCTAAAAATTACTGAAGGCAAACGTTACCTTAAACAGCATTTAAACTGATAAACAGTATCATGATTCTCAACTGTAAATTACTTTCTTAAACTGTACATATAAATAAAAACATGAGTAACTAGAAGTCTCTGAGCCAATGATCACATCCAATACCCCTGCTCTGCTGTGAATTCTCAGTTTAATGGACAGACACAGGGATAAAAGAGCTGACATTGGATTCATACAAAAAATGAATCCCTCATAAGGCATACCTAAACAAAGAATATGCTAAAATTTCAAGCATCTTCAATGAATAGTTGCAGAATAAAATGAGACCAAAATTTGTTACGACAGCTAGACAGACAGATGGACAGCTGACACAAATAAAACACAAGGATAACAGTATACCCTCCTCTCCTTCAGAGCAGAGGTATAATTAAAGATTATAAACCCCTCACTTCAATGAATGCAATGGAGCAAGAGTCAATTTTCACACATGAAACAAGTGTACTCCTCTCTAAATGCAACATTTATCATATGCAAGGTTGGTTTTTGAATTTAGCTTATTGGGAATGGACTTCCCGGTTGTTCCAAAACCTATTCTTTATAATCATTCGGACACAGTGCAAGATTTTATGCTGATCTTCTGAAGCAAGATGGCTGGTGTACACGCATCCTCAGATACATCATCTTTTGCAAGTTTGGTCAGCAAATAGGGCTTTTATAGTGACCTGGGAATAATGAAGAAAGTCTGGTATTTCATTCCTGCAACACTCACCTGAAAATGTTTAAGGGGGCCTACTTAGGTTTTATTGCGCTACAATAGCGAAACTTTTTATTTTTATACTATATATACTGGTAATTTACATTGACTTAAGTGAACATGCCAAGTTTGGGGAAAATCTACCGTCCAGGTATTTATAAGGGAATGTCTCAAAATACAGGTCCATTTACTATAGGATTATATAGAAAAGTGCAAATTTTGGCACTTTTCAGCAAATTATACAAATACTACAATAGACTTTTTGCTCAAACTATAATATATGATGAGTAACACAATGTTGTACATAATATGTAAGAAACACAAATTTCTACAGTCTTGTTTCCAGAGGGGACATCTCAAAATACCAAAAATTAACGGATTTTCCTGTTTTTATAGAGACTACTACAAAATCTGAAGGATGCAAAGGATTTATACAAAAATAATAAAAATGAAGGAGAGATTATAAAATTTCTATGTTTTATATTTCAGGAGCATATATTTAATACTTTTTCTTTAATGACATTTTTATTATCCCTTCTTTAAGAATTTCATGTTATCATAACGTCAAAAACACACCATTACGACATCAATATACCTATCACTGTATCAGTTGAAAAATCTTCTAGTTTTTAAAAATCAGATATGAAATTGTAATGAAATTTTTTCAACGTACATTTTCTTAATTTTATCTAGTTTAATTATTTTTTTTAAAAATTAAGTAAAAAAATTGCTTTAAAACGGTAAATATATATAACCTTCATATTTTAATATGATGTGGGAAATATTACGCAATGGAAACCACAGTAGGCCCCCTTAAGTCAGATTAAATATTATCAGCATCAGTCTGGTAGAATATAAATGCATCTCAAATTTATGCATCACCTATGCAAGTTTGCTTAAAACAGGGCTTACATAAGGTTCCTTATATTGCACTGGTCAATTATTTGAAAAGGAATTTTGGTCCAAAAACTTGTTTGAGATGGTGGACAAATAGAAAGAGGAAAAAACCAGGCACCAGAGTCCAGCTGAATTATTGTTCCCTGATTCACTAAAAAGGCTATAGCCATTTTACCGTATGTGGAAATTTTTGCAAAAAGCAAATTTAGCGATTTGTCCTTACAAACTGGTAATTTATCTTTTACGAGATGTTATTTTAGCAATTTTAAAATGCACATTAAAGAAGCTATAACAAATTAACTGCAATTAATTTTTAGCGATATTCAATTTTAGCGATCTCGGCAACCTCGCTAATAATGCCAAAATTTAATCCTCGCTAAAATTTCTACTTATAGGGTATATTAATTTATTTGAAACAGGAAAACTTTTAAGGTAATACTTTGCAAAGAATAGTGTTTAATGAACATAATAAATGCTTAAAGATTCCAGAACCTAGCTGTTTTGGAGTGTCTAGTGCATGCATCGCCGTGTATAGAGTAAATAACCCAGATTCTCACCAGCCTAGCCTACAATGCTTCTAAATAATTTAAGTTAACTTATTAGATGAGAAGAAAAGAACCAAGGTAGATAAAAGATAAATAGTCTGAGTAATGCTAGATCTAACAACTAAACACATATCTTAACCTTGTCACTTTGATTCTGAAAAAACAACACTTTGATTTATGTAACACAAACAGAATTCGAGGAACTGCATGCAGTTCTATAATGATGCACACTGAAGTGGTAAGAATATCATTGTACAATGTATTTTTCTAATATTCACACTCACATACAAACACACTTCATATATTTTACTTATTAATAATGTAGCACCTGCCAATCACTTAAAAATATTCATTAATATTCTGATCATCAGTACCTTTAGTATTTTAATATGTGATAAGCAACAAAAATTTGTTTAAAAATTATAAATAAATTTCTAAGTATTATTTTTTAATTCTTTCGTAGTAGTTTAAATATTTAAAATAATAATTAAGCTCTAATGTTTAATCAGTGCACCATTTAAGTGTACGTGCTTGCAAGCCAGCCAAAATAGATAACCCCATACTAACTAGAAAAGGTGACTTAAACAGACTGATGTTGATACTTTATCGTCAACCATATTGTAAATCAAGTAGGTATTATAGCACCTGTTTATCCTTAACCTGATAAATATTAAGCCAGTGTATTTGTTTTTGACGCTTTCGTTGCTTGAAGCACACATGCATTCAAAATGGGCCGAAAAGAAAAATAATATAATAAATCTTTCTCTCCAATACATGTATGTTAATATTATTAACACATTAGTGGCAAAAGATAAATCAAAAATTAGTTAATTATCACTGATATTAAATTCCTAATCAATGACCTTGTCACTTGGATCCTAAAAATCAATAATAATTTATACATGTAGCACATTAAAGTCCAATTGCAACTCATGGCTATAGCAAAGACAGGCTGTTCTATTTAACTGTATATGAGAAGGCATTCATTTTATTTCATCATATTTATATCCAAGCAATCTTACACTCACTCTTGCTATTTTCAGAATAATACCTTAAGTCGTAAATTTGAGTTTTAATAAAAATAGATGGCTTTATAAAATATTTCTAAGTTTATTTTTTCAATTCTTTTTTTTTAAATTTGCATTTTATCCCACCTGCTGGCGTTGATCATTGCTCCTGGATCGGAACTCTTCAATGTCTTCAAATTCAAAGTCCAGTTTGTTGGCTAATCTGACCCAGTCCTTGTTGTGAATCTTCACTGCTATTTTCTGAAGCACCTTGTCATCTGGAATGGGGCCCCCCACATTACTCCTGGGAGCAGGGGTGGGGCCTGTACTGTTGAACTATTGTAAATGAAAATACACATGTATAATGAAAACCATCGTTCTGTCATACATGTACAAATGTATATATAAAATACTATACGAAGTCTCATCATATTTCAATCATTGGTATGAGAGAAGTCGAAGATATTAAGATTAAGAGATGGGTACCCCAAAGCATAACAGACAGACAGATGGATGGACATCCCGATTACACTTGTACAATATATTCAAGTATAAAAAAATTGTAAAGAGGTCACATTACTAGTTCTTGTCTGTAGTTCTTATCAAAGTAAATACATAGATACAAATTATAAACCTTCTGTGAAATAAGTTCATACACTGTATTCACTATCATTAAGTAGACTTTCCAGTAAATATATATCATTTGGTTGATCCAGTGTGTACAAGTTTATGTACACCTAATATCAAAAAAAAAAATTATATAAATATAAACATTTGTATAGTCAACTGTGAATTTCCACTGCATTCTTTGAAAAAAAAAAAGTGCAAAAAGGCAAAATATTGTCTATGTTGTGTGCATTGAATAAAAAAGTATTGTGCAGATCCTAGTATAAACAACTTTATCAAATTAATTTTATTTGAAATCTTAGAAAAATTATTTTTAAGTAGGATTTAAAAAGGAATACCAGTTTTACTGATCAAATGGAAAAGCATTAAAAAATAGAAAGAAAAAGTGTAACATTCAAAAGACATGTATAAGTAATACATGCTTTTAAGGAATATATTTAATATATGTTTACTTGACTGTTGGAACAAGCTGAAAGTTGTATTTGTTGAAATTTTTACTGCCTAATTTCATGTAACTAAATTCCATTTATAAAATGTTGTGACATACATGTGAAGCAAGTGACTAATGTAAATTCAATGTATACATGTACTATAATACCATTCTATTCTGAGTTTGTCTGCCAGATTGCATCTGTAAAATTAAAGTGATATTGTACAGTTCATGAGAAATTCCTGTTCTGGAATCATCCAGTTTTAACCTACAAATACTGTTATATTTACCAGTATTCACAGATAATGGATGTACTATAATACCATTCTATTCTGAGTTTGTCTGCCAGATTGCATCTGTAAAATTAAAGTGATATTGTACAGTTCATGAGAAATTCCTGTTCTGGAATCATCCAGTTTTAACCTACAAATACTGTTATATTTACCAGTATTCACAGATAATTAGAAGTCTGACATTTAGATATTTATATACACCCAGGTCATGCTGATCAAGTTTGTAATCTGTTGACATAACTCACTATCTTGATACATCTATTGCACCTGACATGAATCTGCTGTCAAATGACCTTATTTTTACATTTCAGATAAGAAAACAGCTAGTGCAAGTAAAAACAAAAAACAAGAGACCCATGGTCTACATTGCTTACCTGAGTAACATGGCCCTTTCATCTTTATCAGCACAATTTTTTTTACACAAAACTTTGATCACATACAAGTATATAATTATGGCATAACCTTGCTACCAGGAGTCAAGATTTGAATAAAACTGAATCTCACACTATTTGCTGATGCTTCCATGTAAATATGATCAATCAAAGTTTCACTTTCCTCATTAAAAGACATCAACTATATATTCCTTTGAGAAACTTCCATCTCCCATTTTTGCCCAACCCTATATAACCAGGGGTCATGAATTAAACAAATTTTAATCTACACTACCCAAGGATGATTCCATATGAATATAATTGATCATGGCTTTGCTTTACTTGAAAGGATTTTTTAAAATTATTTTAATTTTGATCCCCCATTGTGGCCCAAACCTACTCCTGGGGGTCAGGATTTGAACAACACGAAATTTACACTACCTGATAGAGGATCCCTTTGTATAATTATTTCTAATAATTTAGCTTTTCTGTTCTTGAGATGAAGGTTTTAAAGATTTTCCCTAAATATTCCTTCATTTAACTTCAATCCTATGTTGTGGTTACCCTATCCCTTGGGGATCATAATTTGAACAAATTTAAATCTAGAGTATGTAATGGATAAGTCATATCTTTTATGGACCAGTAGTTCTTGAGAAGAATTTTTTAAAAAGATGTCAATCCTCTTCATCTAAGGATGCTATTTTGCAAAATTGGTTGATATTGGCCAAATGGTTTTGGAGAAGAAGTCAAGAGTGTGAAAAGTTTACAGACATCACATGACACATGATAGCTGATGACAGACAGAGAAACGCTGGACAATTTTTGATCAGAAAAGCTGCTTAAGCCTACAACTCAGCTAAGCTATAAACATAAATTAATGAATTATGCTGACTCTTCATAGATAATTTGATTATTTTTCTTACCTCTGGAAGTTTGCTGTGAAGTTCTTGTCTCATTTGTGAGGGCAAAAGTTCAAAGTTCAAGGCCTCTTCCAGAAGAGGTTGTGGAATTTTTAGACAGCCTCTAACAAAGTTCTCCTCATTTATTGTTCCTGACAAGATGAAATGAAATATTGAGATAAAAATAAACATGTACTATAATCGAGCTCAGAGTGCTTCTCAATGAGAGAAGCAAGCCCACAGATATTGAATGAAATATACCAGAGGTCTAAGTCAGCAACATGTTGACTCAGGACCCCTGGCTTGCAAGAATGGGTATCAACCATCCTTGCAAATTATGCCAGGGGTCTGGAGTCAACACATTGACGCTGGATCCCTGGCAAATTTCAGTTGATATTTTAGGTCTTGCTTCTGTCACCAATCAAAATTAAAGCTTTCATGAATAGTTAAGTAATGTTAACAGAAAGGATTCACTTGAAACCTCAAATACACATTGTTTATCGTAGAATGGCTTAGTGTGATTGGTTGAGTTAGAGATAAGGAAAACAATCAAGATTGGTAATTTTTCCGTAAGATGTCACTACAATCAGCCCACATAATATTGAATGAACCTCCAGGGGTCCAATGTCAACATGTTGACTCAGGGCCTTTGGCATTATGAGGATGGTATCAACTTTATATATGTACAACTATGTGATAAATGGATTTACACAGTGGAAATCAACTAGCATATTATTTGACGCACATTCAGAGGCAACAGCGTGGATAGTTATCCAGTTTGGTTTCTTGGGATCGGTGTGACGGGTACATGCCTTGGCCTCTGGAACCAGGATCTGACTAGTGAAGGCACCCATATTTACTGCTTAAGTGGAAATAATAATACAGACGTTCAAAAGAAAATTTCACATAAGTATATACATATAGATCAAAAGAAATATATTAAAATAAATTATCATTAACAAACATAAGCTGTTTGATCACGATCTTGCATATACACTTGTCAACAGACCTAATTTAAAGTTGAGTTTTTCAGCCTACTTTTTCTTGTTTACATGTTGATACGGCAAACCGGAAATGAAAAGAATAAATTAAAACACTGTTTGACGACAAATATTCCGGAAAAATATTTCTTTCGAAAATGCAATACGGAAGTTCGGGTTGTTAGTTGGACTACCTTGTTACACAGTTTGAGCTTTGTAAGTACAAATATAGCATTTTTCTACAATCCATGAATTAGAGATCAATTAACCATTA
This sequence comes from Saccostrea glomerata, assembly GCA_003671525.1. Taxonomy (NCBI): domain Eukaryota; kingdom Metazoa; phylum Mollusca; class Bivalvia; order Ostreida; family Ostreidae; genus Saccostrea; species Saccostrea glomerata. The sequence continues at coordinate 2,859,902 of PRKT01000018.1, read as the reverse complement.
TCATAACAATTTTTGCCATCAACAAATTTCGTCGGTTCTGTCTTGCAGCTTCAAATCGATGACGAAAAGTGCGAACGTGACAGAAGCGTATAAGAATATGGCGTATTCGTTGTTTGTAAATGTCATGTTTACTTTAGTAAACCAATTTCAGTAGAATTTATCTGCCTTAAAATGTGATAAATGTGTTGTTTTAAGTTTATATTACAATACATAGTGTTAACCTTCTTTAATTTTTAAAAATAAAATGTGCAATCTTAGTTTCCCTCAACATAAAATCAAATGATAATATTTACGACACGTGACTGAGAAACACATGTCGGTCACGGTCATGATCTTGATCAATGCTGTCACTATTGAAAGTTGGAGGTCGTTGCACTTTTATATATATCATTATTATTTTTAAGATTCATGTTTATCTCATTATTTCTTTGATAGATTTACTGAGGTAATACAAATTAAGTACTTAATTAAATATAAATAAATGCATTTGGACAAGATGTAATTATTTTGTGCATTTTATTGTAGCCAGGGACAAATATATTTGTATATAGATGGGTCCCTTTTTTATTTATATTATGTGACAAATTAGAATGATTTTAGATCAAGGTCAGTAATCTTTAATCTATTGACACAAAAAGTTGCAGTGCTGCAACTTAGAAGTGACCTGTACCTGTTCTAAATATTTGATATCCCAGATTAAGTACCTTTCATCTGTTTGTGTCCCATTACACAACTGCGTAGTTTATGGTGCAGTATATATTAAACAGACACATCAATTTTCCTGCTCTTCAAAAGAAGTTCTTAAGAGGTGCACAGATTTTGAATATTTTCTTTGTTTTTGTTCCTTTAGTGATATTGTGAAATGGAAGATCAGGCAAGCCAGATAGAAAATGCAATCAAGGAAATTGACAAAGTAAAGAGAAAGCTTCAGCAAAATGTCAGTGAGGTGAGTTTAAAGTTTGAAATTTCAATTAGAAAAATAAAGTTTGATATGTTTTTGTTTTTATTTTTTTGATGCAAAAAAAAAATAATAAAAAAAGATATCCCAGATAGCATGACTCCGTTGGGCCAAGCAAACAGTATTGTACCAACATAGGCCCAACATGTTGGGCCAACGGCGCGCCAATGAGCAGTAGGACATTGGGCCAACGTAAATTGCCAACATTGGCCCAACATAACCAACATTGTTGGGCCAACGTTGGGCCAATGTCCTCATGCTATCTGGGATGGGGTTTTAAAAGAGTATCCATTTTAGCTCACCTGAGCTTTTCTGATCTCCCTTTGTCCAGTGTCCCCATCTAGATGTTTGTCTGTCTGTCTGCCTGTAAATTTTTCATATTTTTAACTTCTTCCGAAGAACCATTGAACCAGCTGTTCAAATCAAGGTGCCAGGGATGAAAGGTGGAAATAGATAAGGGATGGAAGTTTTGTAATGAAATATCAACTAAACATCATTCTTTATAAATATCAAGATTTGGAACAGAAGAGGTGAATTTAAGTCTGAGACCTTTTGTTAGAGTTCGCAAAAATTAGGATCAAATTATGCAGAATGGCTGCATACAGGAATAGGATATCCTTTCCGATAACTGCAAGGCCATGTAGGTCATTTGATATTAAAATGCTTTCATAGTGTGTATTCAGAGACCCCTTATAATTAGGATGGTCATAATATGGGGTCACACTTTTACAAGGGAATATGAATATCTGAAGTACAGCAGAACTAGAGTAACTCAGGTGAGCATTGTGGCCTATGGTCCTCTTGTTTCCAAAATTAATTCCTTTTGGAAAAGATTTAACTATGGGTAAACAAACCTAACTAAAGCCCTGTGTAATTACATAATACTATATGTTTATTCACCAATAAAGGGTCCTCAGGTGGCACCAACATGTATATATTTTTTTCAGAATGATTATTTTAAGAAGTATGAATATCTAATAGGGAGGTACAAGTGAAAGATGTACAATACCCCAAGTAAGATAATCATGAAAATTGATCTTGGTCCCATCGAAATGATTTGTATTAAAAAACTTCTTTTTGATGCACAGGTTAAGCTACAAGTACAGACAGCTGTGAGTCGTAATTTGGAGGCGTTCAGGAACCGCGAGGTGTGGCTTCTTAACCAGGTGGAGCTGTTACAGAGTGCTAAGGAGGAGGTCCTCAGTAACCAGCAGGCAAAGCTACACAAGTTACTGGGGGTCATCCAGACCCAGAAGGGGGGACTATCCAAAGCAAGGTAACAGACTGAATTGAGGCAGTTCTATTGGTTTAGATTGTTCTGGGGAGGAAAAGTATAACAAAAAGTAGAATTTTTTTTATATTATGTGGATTAAAAAGAAGATTATTTGAGAAAGACATGGAACATATGGTGATATGCTAGAGTATTCAAAATTATTGTTAGTTTTTTTGTATATTTGTGGATTAGAATACAAAAGAAAATATAATGTGTTTTAAAAGTCTGCTTCCCAGACATGCATTTCTAGCACAAAAATTATTTTGTACTTGAGGATTAGTTTCTTTTTCTCCTAATTTTTATAACGTCTCTGATTTCCTACAGAATTGATCCCACGGACCTGAAGCCTGAGGAATCGCCGTACTTGACCTTCCGCTGTGATGCCGGCTCACTCCGGGAGAACATCAACAGCTTTGGTAAGATAGACGCCAGCGGTCTGCCCCACTCCGTATTTGTTCCCCCGGGGAATCCGTCCACCAGTCTGCCAAAACATGTGGAGGAATATGAGGATCCTGATCACCACGTCTTGTATAAAACAGTAGAGGAGGTTCACCAATCCAAGACGTCCAACTCTTGTGTAAGTTTCCTTGGAGAGGGAGTGGTTGGTTGGAACAGGGTAATATTCATTTAAAGCATGTCTCAATTGCATATAAAAAGGGGTATCAATATGTGCTATATTGAATGTAATATTGTGTACATGGTGAATGATGAAGTTTGTAAGAATGTTTGTATTATGAATATCAGGTACATGTAGCATATCCTTGTGAATTTTTTGTTGAAGGATCGTTTAAGGAAAACTGATGCTGTTATAAATACCATGAAAACACATTTTCAGAAAATTTTGTGGTATTCATTTATAGAAATACTTGTTACTGAAAGAGAATGTAGAATTCTGAGAAAATGATCAACTTTCAAAATTTTCAGTTTTAACTTGTTACACTGAACACATTAAGTACCTGCTCAATTGTCAACTAACTGTTACTTTTTATAGCGCATGACAAATCTAAGTGTCTTTTAAGTAGCCACAAGTGAGATTATTAACTAGGTATACATAAAATTTAAGATGGTCCTTGTTTTGTGTTGTAGATTGATGTAAAAATTCCCAAGCCAAATGCTGATGACTGGCTGGCCAGGCCTTCCACCATTTCAAAGATGTCTGTGTCTGCCCCAAAATTCTCCATGCCAAATTTAAGCAACAAGAAGAATGATTGGTTGTATCAGTCAGGTGACAGCAAGGGTCAGGGGTCAGTGTGCTCCTTCACTGATAGTGTCTCCTCCACTATGTCAGATAAGGCTGTGTCCTTGACCTCCAGTCACAGTGTGCCCTCCTTCTCCTCTCATGGGACCTTTTCCAGCACCAAGAGCTGGCTGAAGCAGATTAAACAGGACTTTGAGGATGAGGATGATTTTGAGATTGTGGAAGGAGGAGGATCTACAGGTAGTTGTTTTAAAATACAGGCCAGCAACCCCCTCTTCCCAATCCCACCTCACCCCTATTGACCCCAACCACCACCACAAAAATTGTAGTGGTATGTTGAATTTTTTTAACCCAAAATGTCTGAGAATCAATTATCATAATCCGTTAAAGGACTGAATTATAAAACAATCTTAATCTTGGAAATGTATCACATTTATTCATATTCTAGTGTTTATCACAAGAAAATAAATGCATTCGAATTTTGAATAAATATTGTAAGGGGAAAAAATCATTAAGGATATAGTATTGCTATTTCTCTCATTAAACAAACCTGTATATTTCTAAGAAAACAGGACTTAATAAAATGAGGTTTGAAATACTTTGAATGGCAGTATATTAATTGATATCTTAGTACATGTAGTATCCCTTACTCATTGTAGGTACTCCAGAAATGGACACTGAATTCCAGCATGACTTTGTGATTTCTCCCTCCCACTCTGTGCCAGACTTGCTACAATGGAAGTACAAGCCCTCCTCCACTGTGTGGCTCAAGACTAGCCCCTCCCCCAGCTCAATACACAGCCAGAACTCAACTCCAAACAAGACCCACGACGTATTCCAAACCTACTTTGCTACAGTGTCCCAGGACACCAAACACTGGCTTGCAAAGAAGGTAAAACAATTTAAATACCAGATTTTTTTAAACTACATGCGTAAACTCTAAATTATTGGCTGAAAAAAAAAATGTGCTGAGTTTTTTGCTTTCTTGTGGAAACATTTTCTGTTTTGAAAAAGAAAATTTGTTTCATTGATTTTCATTATATGATGTGATGTTTTAAATCTGCAGTCAAAAAGCTGTTGTAGCCAGACCTGTCAGTCCAAGAAAGCCATGGACATAGAGAATTTGGGGTCATGTATAGGCCATGAAAATCCCAAGGCTAGTGACTTTACCTGGCTTTGTACAGCTGAAGAACAATGTCATGGTATAAAAAAATTTAATAAAATAACTCATAACATATGGCCTTTTAAAATAAATGTAAATCTGGAATACATTAGTGTAGCTAGTTTTAACATTTATACTGATTTTACAGATGTGAAGGAATGTTCTTCAGATCCCAGCTGTCTGGATAAATTCCTTCAAAAGAATCCATCCTGTAAACTCACCTTCACAACTCCCACGGGCATCTCCAACAAAGTACGCAAAACCTACACTGGCCCAATAGATACTACTGGTGATAAGTCGTTTTCACAAGATAATATCTTGTTTTCACAAGATAATTATGTCGTTTTCACAAGATAATTTTTTTCTGGTATTTAAAAAAAATAATTGCGTGTCCTAAATATACCACCGTAGAGGAAATCCCTTTGGACTGCAGATCATCAAAATTCACCCCAAGAGAGAAACCAGTATATCAAGAGGAAAGAGAATCCAAATTGATGATAGAATGCAGAAACAAAGGAAGCAGCTACAAGAGTGTACTTTCATTAATAAATTCAAGGCATGAGTATTTAGCATAGACTAAATTTTTAGCATCAGTTTTGCATTTCCTTAAATTAAAAAAAAATATCAAGACTAGTGTACTTTGTTATCTTCAGTTGAAAACAGAATTTGGCTGAATAAGTTTTTGATCTAAACCTCTTTTCCTTCACGATAATCCTAATACGTTTTGAAGTTTTTTCTTGGTCCCATCGAGTTCAAAGTAACACGGCTTGTACCGGTAAATATAATTGATCTCAGCCATAACCAACCAGTTAGACCGAGCCGTTACATACTGATATGGCAGAGCACCTGTCTTAATCTTCTATTTTTATGATTTGATTTTAAAATGACGCATTTCCCTAAATTTTAAAGTATTTATTGTATCCCATGTTTTATACATACAACCATACCATTATCAATCAGTGATTTTAAAGACAACAAATAAGTAGTTTACATACATGTAAAATAATCACACGAAAATATCACAGTTATGTAAGCATGACAATCCCCTTTTAGAATAAGACTGTAATTGAATTTGTACTTCAATATCAAAGATATAATTCTCATAGATACACCAGTAAAATCATGCAGGTTTCAAAACCAAAATTTCAGGGCACTAGCACAAGACTAGTTATAAAATACTAGGATATATGTACATTTAGCTTCATATGTTCTATACATACATGATGTATACCAAGTATTTATATATATAAACATAAAATATAAACATTTGTTATATATGGAATTATTGGCAATTATTTTGTCAAATTTTGTCAAATTGTTAAAAGTATTTCGGGTTGCTGCAACTTAACTCGTGAATGCATTAAATAGTGTAAGCCCCTCTGCCTTTTCATCAAAATTGCAGAAAAAATCGCCAAAATTACATATACAACAGTAAATATATCTTAAACAATTTTTAACTTATTAAACACAAAGAAGAATTAGACTGTTCAAATGAAAATATGATAGGTTGATCACTTCAGCAACCACTTTGAATTATTGTCTTGAAAGTTCTGAAACAGGCTGCTACTTTCACTTTTACTTTTGCTGGTGCTGGACCCACTAAGCCAGGTACTTGTAACAGGTTTCTTCATCAGCCAACCCTGGTTCTCTGCTGGTGCAATAGACGGTAAAGTAATGATCTGTCCCTCTGCAGTAGCCTTCTCAACCATCTTACTATCAGGAGCTTTAACCCATGCCATTAGATTGGTGTCAATATGGTCGAATGACACGACCTCTGAAGTAGCCTTTTTATTGGTTGATGCCATGGGTTTCAGCCAATCAGAGAGCTGCTCACTGGTGCTACTAAGGTACTTGCTGAATGGATTGGGAGTGTTACTGCTGGAAGACTTGGCATGTCCTGATTTCAGTAACCATGCAGTAGTATCTATTGGGCCAGTGTAGGTTTTGCGTACTTTGTTGGAGATGCCCGCGCGCTAACCATTTAGCCATTTGGATCGCCGCTTCGCGTTTTCAAATGCAAATATCTCGAGATTGGCTTTTTCGATTTTCAAACAAATTACATATTTGGCTTCTTCAAGAGGGTCTCTATTCATATCAAAAACAAAAATGTTAAAAAATAAAAGTTGAAAAATTGCGTTTTTTATATTCACTTCCGGTAGCGACCGGAAGTATTGATGACACACGGAAAGGTGATTCTGCAAAGCTATAAGTCATAAACTATCATCTCAAATAAGTCTCCTGTTCATATCTTAAGCACTTTTCCCTACTAAGTTCAGACAAAATTGCATTTTAAAATCAGGAAATTGTAAATAACTCACGACCGGAAGTGACGTCATCAACAAAAAAAATTTCCAATAAGGTTCAGATCAGTACCTATCAGATGTGAAAGTCTCATGAGAATCGACCCAGTAGTTTACGAGAAATCGCGTGCACAAAATTGGTAAGAATAATAATAATAATAGGTAAAAAGAAACCGAAGAATAACAAGAAGGTCTTCCGTTGGAGACGGAAGACCTTAATAAGAAACAATAGAATAACTATAAGGTCTTCCGTGAAGACGGAAGACCTTAACTAGTGCTAATTGTAACGGGGACCGTTACAGATGTTCCCCAAACGCTCCCCAACTCCCTTTTGGTGCCATATTCCCTGTAAGCTTCATTAAATAAGACAAACTCTATGTATCTGAGATTTTAACAACATTTTCAAAGAAGTGTAAAAAAAAAAATCATTTAAACTTTAGCATTGCACGCGTGCACATGTGAATGCATGTGCGTCATGACCATATCATCTTGTCTACACAATCTATATTTTAAATACACTGAATATTAAAGTATTTAATCCAAAATTATTTTAAAAATACGCTCATTCAAGTGTATGTTTGATTTTACTCATTTCACGTGCACGCACGTGCATACATGAGCATGGTGACCATACCTTCTTGTAGAAGTCCATTACATCTATCTATGTTCTAAATTCCACCCCGTTTGGGTGAAAACTAAAGGAGTTATAGCTGTTTAAAGTTTCAGCCAATCAGATTGCAGCACATGTACACGCACGTGTATGCATGTGCATGGTGACCATACCTACTTGTAGAAGTTCATTATATCTATCTATGTTCCAGGTGAAAACTAAGGGAGTTATAGCTGTTTAAAGTTTCAGCCAATCAGATTGCAGCCCATGTACACGCTCGTGTATGCATGTGCATGGTGACCATGCCTACTTGTAGAAGTCTATTACATCTATCGATGTTCCAAATCCCATCCTGTTTGGTTGAAAACCAAGGGAGTTATAGCTGTTTAAAGTTTCAGCCAATCAGATTGCAGCGCACGTGCATGCACGTGTTTTCATGATAATTGCTTTATTTCATGTTGTAGGATATCCTAATGCATGGCTATCCTCAAAATTTCAAAGGATTTCGTCAAAAAACAAGAAAGATATTGAGACTTTAGTTGCAGCAAATCAGAGCGAAGTGCACGTGCATGCTATTTTCACCATGTCATCATGTCTATACTACTAATATATCCTCACATTATGAGTTTCAAAGCATTTCATCTAAAAATAGAACAGATGTGGCTATATCTATTAAATTGGTCATTTCACGTGTTGCATGTGCACGCTCTTGCAAGCACGTGCGCGCAAAATGACCTTGATTCCGCAAATCTACATAACATGTCTACTAACCCTAAAAACGTTTTACCTACATCGGACGAACAGTTTACGAGATCATTCCCGGACAAAAAAGTTCCAGGAAGAAGAAGAAGAAAAATAATAATAACTAGAAAAGAAACTCGCTGCGAGCAACAAGAGGTCTTCCGTCCGATTCTGAAAAAAACCCCGCAAAATCGAGTTGAAAAAGTGATAAAACTTTTCATGGAAACAAAGGGGATTGAACCCGGGTCGCCAGCATGAAAATCCAAAGCGCTTACTATTATGCTATTGAGACCACAGCTCTAAATCTACTTGTATATACTTCTGAAACAGTACATCTGTCTTAGAATAATGAAAGGCGGGTTACTAATCAAAATTTAGCGCCAAACGCCACGAGTGAATCTTCGCGCCTTTTCTTTGGAATGTCCCATTAAATAGGTGTGATAGCTTCAATGGAAATAAAAAAGAAGGTTCTTATAGCTAAAATTTCAAGGTAAAGAAATTGTTTGTAACACATTTACAAATTCAATGACGTAAATAGATAAGTAACACTAAATCAATGAAACTGCTATAATTTTTTACTTTTTAAAATTTCCTGTTTATCCCCATACTGAACTATCTCGATTAGTTAAATTTTCATGAAAAGGTTGAAATGTTTCGCCGAAAAACATGTGTCGCCCTATGACGGTAAAGGAATCAGATACCATTTATGTTCAATAACTTAAATCATATCTTTGAGACAAGAATAATAATATAAACTCAATTCTTCAAAAAAATCTCTTTCTTATGTTTGTCTTTCCTATTAGTTTAATATGACTCAAGTGTGCATGAGCAAAACAGTGGATACGTTTATTACTTACTATATATACATCGATATTGTTTCTTAAAACTATTATTTGTAACTATGGTTTAAGATCTGTTTTTCCGCAAAACAAATGATAGTAGGTATGTATTTCATTTGCACATTTAGTCTTTTCTTTTTCTACTTCGAGAACCAGCCGAAACCAATTATAGAAGACGTTTGAGACGACCTGAATTTAAACTTAGTTTGACACAGAATTGCAACGTAACTATATCGTGACAATCCCCGTATTCCTTTACATTTCATTTATCATTATTTACTTTCGTTCAAGCAAACGCTTGGCTGCCTCTGAAAACCCCTATTGCGAAATGCCGGAGTTGACATAGACAGCCGCCATATTGGGCCCGCTTCAGATTTTTAAATGCTAATATCTAGAGTTTGGATTTATCAATGTTCAAACAAATCATACAGTAAGCATTATAAGAAGGGTCTCTACTATCATTCCAAAAATTATTAAAAAATATTGAAAAACAAAAAAGTTAGAAAATGCGGACTTTTTAATTTCGCTTCCGGCAGCAACCGGAAGTACCGACGACACACGAATAGGTGATTCGTCATATCTAAAGGTCTTTATCTTTCATCTCTAACAAGTCTCCAGTTAATATCTTAAACCATTTTCGAAAAAAAGGGGGGACAAAATTGCATTTTAAAATCAGAAAAGTGTCAATAACTTGAAACCAAAGGTGAGTATTCCAAATTTTCCTATCTATGCCACAACTTCATATAATGACGCATAATTCCTAAAAGTTTCATTAAAAACCACTGAACAGTTTTCGAGAAATCGCGTGCACAAAATTTTGGGGGAAAAAATAATAATAATAATAATAACTAGATAATAATCCCGTAAAATCGAACTGAAAAGTGAATTAAAAAATTGACACAAAAGTGATTGAACCTGTGTGACCAGCGTGAAAATCCAAAAAGCTATCCATTACTCTTGCATCGTACTAGTACTGGGTAGTATTCAATAGCACATATGTCCCCAACCAACAGACGTTTCCTACCTCCATTGCAAAAGAGTTCCGCTAAGTTGAGTGATCGCTATATAAAGTATTCAAGTGAAAAGAAAAATTCGGACACACGTGGTAGTGAACCCGGGTCGATAATAGATTTTCTAAGGATTTCCATTTAGAAATGAAAAATTCACAATTGCATATTCTTGATATTATGACTGGCCAACAAGAGGCCCATGGGCAACATCGCTCACCTGAGAGCCTTTGACAATTCTGTTCTTTACCAGATTCCCCCTTGTAATACATATTGTGACCCGCCCTACCCCACTGATCATAATTTAGACAATGTGAAATCTACACTACCCCCGGATGCTTCCACATAAGTTTCAGCTTCTCTGGCCCAGTGGTTCTTGAGAAGAAGATTTTCTAAGATTTTTCCGGTATATTTCCATGTAAAACTTTGATTCCCCATTGTGGCCCTGCCCTACCCCCGGGGGTCATGATTTGAACAATTAGGAATCTACACTACCCCAGGATGCTTCCGCATAAGTTTCAACTTTTCTGACCCCGTTGTTCTTGAGAAGATTTTTCCTTTATATTTCTATGTAAAATTTTGATTCCCCTTTGTGGCCCCATCCTACCCCAGGGGTCATGATTTGACAATTTAGAATCTACACTACACTAGGATGCTTCCACATAAGTTTCAGCTTTTCTGGCCCAGTGGGTCCTGAGAAGAAGATTTTCAAAGATTTTTTTGTATATATTTCTATGTAAAACTTTGATTTCTTATTGTGGCCTTGCCCTACCCCCAGGGGTCATGATTAGAACATTTAAAATCTACACTACCCCAGGATGCTTCCACATAAGTGTCAGCTTTTCTGGCCCTGTGGTTCTTGAGAAGAAGGGTTTTTAATGGCCCCACCCTATTTTTGTCTTTTCTTTATTATCTTCTTGTGCAGTACGTGTGCAGTTGGGGGGGGGGGGGGTCCCCTGAATGAATTTATAGAATTATGAAATGTATACTGAAGCAAAAAAAATATGCCAATATGGATATAAAGATTTGATTGCTTATTCTTCAATATGTGTATAGAAGATTCTTATCCCACACTTTTAAAGCGGGGTACAATTTAATAAGTATTTTTTATTAAGTATGTTTTATTAGCAAAAACCCGGTTCTCTGTTTCAAAATTCCCGGCCCGGTCCAGATTTTACTACTCATTTTAGCCCACTCTTCTAAAGTAGCCGAACTGTATTTACCCCGTGCCGCTCAGGACTGACGTCATTCTTTGTTTATGTCTGCTGAGTGAGGAAGGAGAATCGACATTTCATTGTTTATGTCTGCTGAGTGAGGAAGAAGAATCGACATTTCATTGCAAAACATTCTTTGTGGCGTCTTTATATAAGTTGTTCTTGTAAAGTTTGTTAATTAGAAAAGTTAACACGTCAAGAAAGGGTCTTTCACACCGTAAGTATTTTATGTGATTTTTTTTTCTCAGTGTTCATTCTTCCGCCATATCGGCTCCGCTCTTATCTGCCTATGTTGAAGCAAAAGCCTGACGGTGGAAGTAAGGCTCCATATTAAAAGTTGATGATGGATGTGTTTGCCGAGTTGCTTATGAATAAAGTTTTATCTAAGCTGATAGTTGTCTTTCTATCAATGAATACACACCGTAATGTGCTGCATTTAGCAAATCCAATTTAATATAATTGTTCGTAGCTTGCTTAACAGTTGCGTGCCAAAAGTGAAGATATTTTATTTTGTTCTCTAATGTTATATATTTCTTTGAAAACAACATTTTGTAAAATCACTGGCAAATCGTCAATTTTTGTTTGATTGATTTATTTATATCAGTACTGAAACTAAAAGATCATTACATGTTAACAGGGACCTATATACTAAGATGTTAAGTTTCTAGTAAAAGATAGTTCATCATTTAACATCAGTTCTAAAATTCAAGATCAATGTTGTACCGCCAGTATATATTCTGACTTAAAATTTCAGATTGCAGTTAAATAACAATTATTTTTAAAATATCAATGCTGACCAGATTTATCAACAACAACTATTTCTGGAATTATCAAGGAATTTGTGATAAAATTTGTCAAGAAATGATGTCATGCTAGTGATTTTACAAAATTTTGTTTTCAATAAAATATATAGAGAAAAAATGAAATTATCTTCACTCTAAGCACACATCTGTAATACATGGCTTTATCAGGTCCAGCACAATCTCTTAATTAAGCTATCTATATAGCATTATAAAGTTATATAGTTTTATCAAGCAAATAATTAAATAAACATGGCTTTGTAAAGCTATATACAGTGGAGCCTCATTTATCCGGACGCTTTGGTTCCTTGTCAATTTGTCCGGATATGTGAAGCGTCCGGATATCTGAATTACCATTTAAACAAAAAACAATATTTACATTTACTTTGTTTGACCCTAATAAAAAGAATAATAAAATTACAAGTGATAAATACACATAATACACAAGACCAAATTACCGAAGTCTGTCTGGCGTATGAATACAGGGACTATGCCATTACAGTTTAAACAAAGCGAAAACTTTATGTCTTTTATACCATTTATTTGTATTTCTTTGTTGCAAAATAAAGTTTATCATTTCAGATTGAAAAATATGAAAACTTTGATTATTGTTATCTGTTTTATTGTGCACTATTTTCATTTGCGGATTTTGGCTTGTGCGGAAACAAACTCTGGCGGGAAACTTGGAATAAGCTATTCTATAAGCTGTTCTATCAATTGCAACTTACATGAAGGATAAGGAGGGAATTTTAATTTAAAAAAAATTAAAATTGCGGACAATACAGGGGCTACAAAATGTAAATATAAGCATTGAATTATCATTTTTTGAAAGATGCAGTCTCATAACTGCAATGGTGTGTGCAAACAAATTTTCATAACGCGCTAACGCGCGTTACTCAATTTGTTTGCACACACCATTGCAGTTATGAGACTGCATCTTTCAAAAAATGATAATTCATTACTTAAATAACATTGAAAATTCTGTTCCACTGAAAAATCGTCCTGATACTGAAGCATCCGGATATCTGAAGGTCCACTGTATATATATCTAAAGTTATCCTGTTGGCCATAACTGACCGCCTTTATAATTTCTTACGAGAAACAACTGGTTGGTCACTCATCAATAGCCTCAAAACTTTTGAAACTTTGAGTACAAATTCTCTCAAGGAGATGCAAAATTTTGTTGAGTGATTTTTGCATGCATTTTGTTCAGAAGAATTCAAATTAGTTAAATATTTCCACTGCATGAAGGTGCGACTTTTTGGACATGCTGAAATAAGAACACATTTGAGAAAAAAGTATTAAAAAAAAGCTTGATCAAGCTATTCTTAAGAGATAAATGAAGCTATACATCAGTATATAGCTAAATAAAGCTATAAAACTTAATCAAGAGACTGTTCCAGACCTGTTTTAAATATTAAGCTAGGAATTGTGCTGTAGGTTATTTATCTACTAAAGTTTAAAATTACACAATTGATAAAATCACTTAGTTAGTGGTTCTTGGAAATATTGAATTATGGAAATGAAATATGCCTAATACAGATTCACAAAGCATGGTTTACATTTTCAAGTTAAAAGTTTTTTTATGTTATGAGTTGTGTGTAACATGAGCGGTGTAACAAAAAGAGTAATAGTAGAACTTTTTCAGTTAGTTAATATTTTTGTCCCCTTCTTTTGCCAAAGCAAGGTGACATTGATGCTCTGTTCACCGAAAATTTTAATTTGCAGTAAATTATTTTAGAGTAAAATAATGCTGATTTAAATTTCATTCAATAATGAATAATTTATTCTGATTTTAAACTCCTTGACTTTAAAATGTAGACTTAGTTTAAAAAAAAAAAAAAAACAATTTATCATTGGTAAATAAGTTTTGAATGAGAAGAGAGAGTTTTATTATTATTAGGTCACCTGCGGTTGTCGTTAATAATGTTTGGCTGCCCTCTCCCGATGCAGGGTAAAATTATTAGGTCAAAAGGTAGGAGGGAAAATCTTTTTTTTTCAGAAAACTTTAACATATAACTATTTGTTGATGGGATGAGAGTAATAAAAAGAACAAGAAAATTCAAAGAATTGTGATCTCTGCTTTCAGTGAATGCCATTTTTTGATGACCTTTTGTGTCAAATAATTGGGTGCCCTATCATACATGTATGTCATTTAGAAGTTAGTCACGTCAAGGTCACAAGATAAAAAAACATAGTGTATTTAGAAATGTTCTTTTCACAGGTAATACACGTTTAATATGAAACCCGTATCTGTTCTTATTCAATAGTTGTGGCCAATTGAAAGTAATGTTTAAATATTTTAAAAGTAGGTAAAACTTCAAGGTTAAGGGGTCAAACATCATATTGTATTTAAGAAGGTCTTATCACTGGTAGTATACATGTGTTATATGAAAGCCATATTTCTTCTCAGACAAAAGATATGACCAAGGTTAAGTTTTTAAAAAGTAGGTCAAACTTCTGTGTCTTCAAGGTCAGGAGGTCAAAAAACATAACGTACTAGAAACGATCTCGTTGCGAGCAACGAGAGGTCTTCCGTCCGATTCTGGAAAAAAAAACTCGTCAAGTCGAGCTGAGAAGTGATTAAAAATTTTGGTCACAAATTGAATTCAGGTCGCCAGCGTGAAAATCCAGTCCGCTTTTTTCCCCTTTTATCCCCAACGCGCTAACCATTACGCTTTTGGGAGTACTGCTCTAAATGTACTTGTGTATACTTTGGCTAAAAGACGGGCCATTATTCATAATTTTGCGTCAAACGCCACGTTAAATCTTCGCGCCTTTTCTATGGACTGATCTATTAAATAGGTGTGATAGCTTCAATGAAATTAAGAAAAAAGCCTACATTTCGAGATTTAGAAAATATATTTAACACATTGTACACATTCAATAGAAAAGTAACACAAAAGCAGTGAAATGACTATAATTTAAATTTTTATTTCCCGTCTCAGAAGTGAACTATGCTGATTAGTTACACTTTCATAAAAAGGTTGAATTCGCCGAAAAACATGCCTCGCTCTACGACAGTCAAGGAATCAGATACCATTTATGTTCAATAACTTGATTCGGATCTTTGAGAAAAGAATGTTAATATAAACTCCATTAGACGATCTTATTAAAATGGTTTTCTTATTTTTGTCTTTTCCATTCGTTTAATATCACACAAGTGTGCATGGGAAAAACAGTGGTTATACGTATTATACTTACTATATACATGCATCGATATTGCTTCTTGAAAAACTATAACTTATAACTATGATTTAAGATCTGTTTTTCCGTCTTACAAAACAAATGATAAAAGGTATCTCTCATTTGCACATTTAGTCTTTTCTTTTTCTACTTTGAGAAAAAACCAGCCAAACCAAACCAACCAAAACCAGTAACAGAAGACGTTTGCGAAGACCCTGGAATAAATCTTAAGTTTAACACAAAATTGTAACGTATTTACTACGTGATCTATTAACGCGCAAACCATTAAGCTATTGGGAGCACTGCTCTAAATATACTCGTGTATACATTTGCAACAGTACACCTGTCTAAGAATTATAAAAGGCGGGCCACTATTGATAATTTCGCGCCAAACGCCACGAGTAAATATTCGCGCCTTTTCTTTGAACTGATCTATAAAATAGGTGTGATAGCTTCAATGAAATTAAATAAATAAAAAGTTCTTATAGCCTTTATTTTATTTCGACGTTAAGAAGGTATATTTAACACATTGTACACATTACATATCGTATCTAGCCCAGTTAAACTAAAGCAGTGAAACGGAAATTAAGTTTTAAGATTAACACGTTATTACAACGTACTACTACGTGAAAGTCCAAGTAGTTTTTTTACTTTTCATGTATCCTTATGTCAGAATGGTTTAATCAAACGCTGAGCTGCCTCCATAAACCCCTACTCGCGAAATGGCGGAGTTGACAGAGACAGACGCCATCTTGGGCCCGCTTCAGATTTTCAAATATTAATATCTAGAGTTCAGATTAACCAATATTAAAACAACTTATATAGTAAGCATCAATAGAAGTGTCTCTATTAATATTCCAAAACTAAATGAAAAATATTGAAAAACAAAGAAAGTTGAAAATTTAGACTTTTTGAATTGGCTTCCGGTAGCGACAGGAAGTACTGACGACGAACGAAAAGTTGCGTCCTGGAAAGTATTGATCATCATCTATAAACTCTGAAAGTTTCACATTGATATCTTT
>PRKT01000018.1:2814317-2841537 GCA_003671525.1 Saccostrea glomerata | reverse complement strand
ATACAACTGACTATATAAGTCAACAGCCACCTGCCTGGTGCCTCTTGATTTAGCCTTTAACACCTGCCTGGTGTCTTACTGCTTACCAAGTTGCCTATATAACTCTAGCCAAGTAGCTACAATATACTTACACAGTATTTAACTTTGTAAGAGCTTCTCTGTCC
Source organism: Saccostrea glomerata (assembly GCA_003671525.1). Lineage (NCBI taxonomy): Eukaryota > Metazoa > Mollusca > Bivalvia > Ostreida > Ostreidae > Saccostrea > Saccostrea glomerata. The sequence continues at coordinate 2,841,373 of PRKT01000018.1, read as the reverse complement.
TAATGACAAACCTATAGCTAACGTCACACAGCTTTATTTTAACTAGTCACTGACTACGGCAACTTTGCACAATTCGATTTGATCGATACACTAATTGGTTTCTGTACCAAATTGAAGACACAACCCCCCATTGGCTGTACAGCCCCCTTGTACCTCAACTTAATCAATGATCATAAGTTATCAGATATCATATTGATAAAATACAACAGACTGCCTTTCTTTTGGCAACACTATTATTATTTTCTAACAGAACATCATTTATCAATAATACTTGTATAGTTCTTTTGTCAATTGACCAATTAATTACAATATTTACATTGATTATCTATTATAATATAAACAAATAACGGGAGGTAACTCCTCCAACCATTTCACTACTACGTGAGAGTCGAAGTAGTTTTTTACACTTCATGTATCCTTATGTCAGAATCGTTTAATCAAACGCTCAGCTGCCTCCATTAACCCCTACTCGCGAAATGGCAGAGTCTACGGAGACAGCCGCCATTTTGGACCCGCTTCAGATTTTTGAATGTTAATATCTAGACTTTGGATTTGTCAATATTCAAACAGATTATATAGTAAGCATCACTGGAAAGGTCTCTATTATCCAAGCTCAAAATACTTCAAAAATATTGAAAAACAAAAAAGTTAGAAAAATCGACTTTTGAAATTCGCATCTGGTAACAACAGGAAGTACTGACGACGAACGAAAAGTTGCGTCCTGGATAGTAATTATGACAATCTATCATCCCTGAAAGTTTCATTTTGATATCATTTACCGTTCTTGAGATAATCTGGGGACAAAATGTCATTTTAAAATCAGGAAATGTCCCGTAACTTGGCACCGGAAGCGAATCTTCAAAAAATCTCTCGGATAAAATAAATTCAGATAATAGCATATTGTTTCCCTAAATTTCATGAAAATCCATCCAGTAGTCTCTGAGAAATCGCGTGCACAAAATTAGATGGGCGGAAAAATAATAATAATAATAATAATAATAAGAAGAAACAGTAGAATCACTATAAGGTCTTCCGTGAAGACGGAAGACCTTAATAATAATAATAAGAAACAGAGCAATAACTATAAGGTCTTCCGTGAAGACGGAAGACCTTAATTAGGGAAAGGCTTGTCACAGGTAATACACATATTTAATATGAAAGCCTTATCTTTTGTCATTAAAAAGTTATGGCCAATTCAAAATAATGTTATTTTTTTTTAAGTAGGTTAAACTTCAAGTGGTAAAAAATCATAGTGCATTTAAAAAGGTCTTGTCACTGGTAATATACATGTGCAATATGAAAGCCCTATCCCTTATCATTCAAAAGATATGACCAAGGTTAGAGTTTTTGTAATGGACGGACAGAACTACTGACTGACAGACTAATGAGATTAAATGTCCCCTTTCTTTCACAATTTTTTTAAGATGGCCGGAGTCACTCAGGTGACCTGTTGCTGTTTTCGTCCGAATTGTGCACGTGTGCGTCATGTGTAAACTTTTCACATTTTTGCCTTTAAAAGAACCACTAGCCCAATTTCAACCAAATTTGCAGCAAGAAATCTGGATAATGTTGATTCAAGTTTGTTCAAATGAAGGGTCAAGCCTTTTCCCAAGGAAAGATCATTAACAATTAGAAATAAATAAATGGCATCTTCTAAAAATCTAAAGAACCACTGGGACAAGAAAGATGAAACTTATATGGAAACATTCTCAGGTAGCCGTCTGTCTTTCCATCACACTTTGCGTTTAGCTCAGTTCAAAGCTCAGTTTCAAAGAAACTATCCAAGATATTTTCATCAAACTTCATATGCTAACAGATATTGAGAGATATGCAACTGCATCAACATTTTTTGACCTTGACCTTTTCTTTGACTTTGATCTCACTATTTTAAAATTAGTGTTTAGCTTAGATGTAAAGAAACCATTCAAGATGGTGTTATCAAACTTCACATGTTGATACATACTGATTAGAGCTATGCAACAGCATTAACTTTTTTACCGTGACCTCCCCTTTTACCTTGACCACATTTTTCTTAAATTAGTGTTTAGCTCAGTTTTAAAGAAACTTTCCAAGATATTTTTTTTCAAACTTCATGTACTGATACATATAAATGATGAGAGCTATTCAACTGCACAACACTTTTTTTCCTTGGCCTTTCGTTTGACTGACCTCACTTTTCCTAAATTAGTGTCAAACTTCATATGAACTTTATATGCTGATACATACTGATGTAAGCAATTCAACTGCATTACTTTTTAAGATATTCTGATCAAATTTCATACCAACATTTAATGTTGCATTAAATAAATTATACCCTCAGCAGGGCATTTCTAGTTTTATCAAGATCCAATTAGTATTAGGTCAAGGTCAGTCTTTGACATGATGATGTAAACAAAGTCCAGTCCATAGCTTAAGAACCCTTTGATATCAAGTCTTCAACCTTCTAACATAAAAAGAAAAACAAGATGCACTGCACCTTAATTTTGACCTTGACCCTTTCTTTCTTCAAGGTTAAATAAAGAAAAGAACTTGATTAGATAATAACTTAAGAACCATACTTATTTTTCATATATTTAAATTGGTTTATTAGCTCTTCTGAGCCAAAGGCTCAAAGATTTAATGCTATGGGCATTAATGTGGTGTGTGTTACTTTTTAGAACATGGGCCATAACTCAAGAACCCCTTGGCCAATCAGTGTCAAATTTTTCACAGGGTATCCTTGGCTTAAGGGCTACCATTTATGCTAAAATAAGGGTTGGGACCTTTAAACAAGGGGAGATAATCAGGAAGACAATACCAAAAGTACTGGTTGCTAAAAAATCTTTTCCAGAACCACCAGGCAAATTTTCACAAACTTACAAGGATCAGGATATGTCGAAGATTAAAGATTGTTCAAGGCATCACCTTGGGGCAAAGGGCGGGGTCTCAAGGTCACTGCAAAGTTGACCTAAATTTACAATTTATAAAAATGTTTTTATTTTGCTTACTATAAGGACTAGGACCATCAAATCTTGTAAGTTGATGCATCTTAGGACTTCACATCATGTTAACTCAAAAGTAGGTCATGGTGACCTACTTTTTAAATTTTGCGGGTATTTGTTTTCAAATTGATTTGAAGGCATATTTTGGACACTTTAAGGCCTATGATCATCAAACTTTGTTAGTTGATGCATCTTCATCCTTGAATGATGCAACTTAAAAGAAGGTCACTGTGTCCTACTTTTTGAACCTTATGACTTATCCTTTTTAAAACAATTAATCCCATTATTTCAGACACTGAGAGGGTTAGAATCATCAAATCTTGTAAGTTGCTGCATCTTGGGACCTTAAAACATATTTATGAAAAAGTAGGTCACTGTGACATACTTTTTGAATTATGCAGGCATTTATTTTCAAATTGTTTAAAAGGATTATTTTGAATACCTTCAGACCTATGATCATCAAACTTGTTCAGCAGATGCATCTTGGGACCAAAACCTAGGTCATGATGCCTACTTTTAACATTAATTTTATGGCTATATTTAAGTATCTAAGGTATTTATTGGCTTAGAATCATCAAACTTTGTGAGTTGATGCATCTTGGGTTTTCGGAGAGTGACGACCAAAATGTAGGTCACAATGACCTACTTTCAACATTTTAAGGCTATATTTAAGTATGTTAGGTATTTATTGGCTTAGAATCATCAAACTTTGTGAGTTGATGCATCTTTGGTTTTTGGAGAGTGACGACCAAAATGTAGGTCATGATGTCCTACTTTCGACATTTTATGGCTATATTTAAGTATCTTAGGTATTTATTGGCTTAGAATCAACAAACTTTGTGAATTGATGCATCTTGGGTTTTAGGAGAGTGACGACCAAAAAGTAGGTTATGTTGACGTACTTTTGACTTTTTATGGCTTTATTTAAGTATCTCCAGTTCTTATTGGCTTAAAATCATCAAACTTTGTCAGTTGATGCATCTTGGATTTTCGGCAAATGTTGACCAAAAAATAGATCAAGGTGAACTACTTTTGACATTTAATGGCTTTATTTAAGTATCTACTTACTGGTTTAGAATCATCAACTATTTCAGTTGATGCATCTTGGGTTTTCAGAGAATGTCGACCAAAAAAGTAATTCACGGTGACTTACTTTTGAATATCTCAGGTACTTTTTGGCTTAGAATCATCAAATTATGTCAGTTGATGTATCTTGGGTTTTCGAAAATCGTCTACTAAAATTAGGTCACAGTGACCTACTTTTGACATTTTATTGCTATATTTTAGTATCTCTGGAGTAGTTATTGGCTGAGAATAATTAAACTTTGTCATTTGATGCATTTTCGATTTTCCAAAAATGTAAACAAAAAAGTAGGCCAAGGTTACCTACTTTGACATTTTATGGCTGTATTTAAGTACGAGTATATGTGATCCAATCATGACCCCCATGGATAGGACTGGGATCTAAGTTTTACAAAAAAGTATATAGGAATTTTTTTTATAAATCTCTTCAAAACTACATGGCCAGCAAAGATGAAACTAATGTGGAAGCATCCTTAGGTATAGTGTAGATTCAAGTTTGTTCAAATCATGACCCCCAGGGGTAGGGCAGGGCCTAAATGGCTGATCAAAGTTTTACATAGGAATACATAGGAAAAATCTTTTAAAATATTCTTCTCAAGATCAGCAAAGCTATGACTAATGATATTAATATGGAAACATCCTCAGTTAAAGTTAATTCAAGTTTGTTCATATCCTAACCACTGGCGGTAAAATGGACAATCAAATCTTTATATAGAAATATTTAGGAAAAATCTTTAAAACTCCTTTTTCTCAAGTATGGCAAAATTATACATGTATGCTTTATTGATATAGTGACATTCTCAAGTTGTAAGAAATTCACCCCCCATCCCCCTTCTCCCAACAAGTAAACTTCAATATTGAGCTGATTTGTGTTTTTTTAACTAGCTCATCTGCTCAGGTGAGTGATGTGGCCCATGGGCCTCTTGTTGGAATCGAAATTAGGACAACTCTTTAAAAATCATAGTCTTAAGAACCACTGGACATGAAAGACTGAAACTTAATGTTATGTGAAATCATACTGGGGTAGTGTTGATTCAAAATTGTTTAAATCATGACCCCCCAGGGTTAGATTGGGGCCACAGTAGGGAAAGTTTTCCATTAAAATATATAGGAAAATTTTTTATTAATCTTCTTCACAAGAACCAATGGGCCATAAAAGCTTAAGAACTTATGTGAAAGTATCTTGGGGTAGTGTAGGTTCTAAATTTCTTAAATCATGATCCCAGGAGGGTAGGGCAGGGTCACAATTGGGAATCCAAGTTTTACATTGAAATATATAGGGGATTTCTTTAAAAATCTTCTAAAGAATCACTTGTCCAGAAAAGCCTTAACTTATGTAGAAGCATCCTGAGGTAGTTTTGATTCTAAATTGTTCAAATCATGATTCTCAGAAGTAGAGTTGGGCCATAAGAAATATAAGGGGGAAATTTGGTAATGAACAGTTATTAAGGTGAGCATTGTGGCCCATGGGCCTTTTGTTTAATTTACTTTTTACTTAGCTTTGTAAGGGTAAAGTCATATTAGAACAGTTTTTGTTTGTCCTTATGCTGATTGAAATAAGTTATGTTCTCAATGCTTTGTACATGGAGAAAGAATTTCTTTTTATAATTTTTTAGATGCCAAAGAGAAAAAACAACTCTGGTCGAGAAAAACGTCTCAAAGACAAAGTAAGAAAGAGGACAGAGAGGCAGAAGAAGTCCATTCTCTCATCAGATGCCCTTCCTGATGATAAACCACCAGAGTCTACTGTCCCTATTGGGGCAGTAGATGGAGCTGTCACAGTTCCACCCAGTAACTTTCTGGGGCAAGGCTCTATAGGGTTGCCTCCTATTGAGGGAAAACCCTTGGCCAGGTTGCAGGCCTCTCTTCGCGAGAAAATGCAACCAACCGCCCTGAGTAATGCATCTTCTCAGGGAAGTCGTCTGTGTGCCCGAAACGGAGGCATGGCACCGTCCCCTGACTCCCCACCGTGGGTTTGTACCTCGCCGAGGGTACCTGAGCCGGACACCGTGCACGTGTCTGGCTCAGCAGGTCAGGCGCAGCTGGATATGTCATCCTCTAAGGGGGATGAGTCCAGCAGGAGATTGATTGATGCAAACCAGAGTAAAAGAACGAGATCTAAAAAGGATACTAAAAGGAATTTACATGATGAAACTGAGAATATAGACAATGTATATGAGAAAAATAAATCAGATTGCAGATTTGAAAAATCACATACTGGTGGACTGGATGGTGTTGAGTATGCATGTTTTATGGATGATGATCCAGTAACCATATCACAGGTAACTGTTCAAGGTTCTTTTCATCAGGGTGACATTATGTTTGGTGAAAATGCAGGAACACAATGTGTTGCAAACTGCTTAGCAGCATTAGCATACCACAACATAAAGAATGCCACACAGTGGAATACTTCAGATATGAATAAAGTGTTAGCAACAGGTGATGAGCTTTATACATACTTGCAGCATAGTTCAACCATTGTTAGTAGATACCTCTTAGTTGATGAATTGCCCCAGTTTTTTGAGTGTTTTAACACAATGTTTGAGTTCAAAGCACATGAATCTTTATGTAGCCTGATAAATTTGTCTGAAATAGAGCCAAATTATGATGACTTCAACGCGTACTCAATTTTAGATGCATTGGAGATTGCTCTTGGAGAAACAAGTGGGTGTTTTATGTGTTTTAGTGGAAATACATTTTTGATTGGGAAAACATCAGATGGTTTCTTTACATTTGATTCACATTCAAGATCATCATCAGGAGATATGACTTTTAGTGGAAAGAGTACAAGGATACTGTATCAATCAGTTTATGATATATACAATCATGTATTGTCATTAGCATTGTCATTGGGACTTAGTGGAATTATTGAATGTGAAGTGACAGGTGTGGATTGTTCAGTTAGGAAGTTAACATCTACTGATGAACAAGGTGTTCAAATTGAGAAGACAGAAGTTTCACATGAACTTAAAGAGTCTAATCAGGCTTTTGTAGAAAATGCAAACAATTTTAATGGAAGAACTCAGTCAGATGCAGACGATGGTGTTGAATTTGTTTGCAGTGAAAGTCACAGTATTGATTTCTTACCATTATCTAGCAGTATGAAAGTACAGCTATGTGAAATTATGGGAATACCACAGTCTTACAATGTTGATAATGAGGAACATGTTTTTCATGTTGAAGAAATAGGTGCACCTACTTACTGTGTTGAAATTCAAAGGGATGGAAATTGTTTCTTCAGGGCCATTTCATTTTGTTTGACTGGAGTTGAGGATTATCATTACCAAGTAAGATCTGCAGTGTGTCAACATCTACTACACAATACAAAATTGTTTGAAACTTTTGTAAGACCTGCAGAACGTTCTGTTAAAAATCACTTGTCTTTAACAGACATGTCAAAAGATGGTTCATGGGCAACTGAGACAGAAATTCTTGCACTATGTCATCTGTTGAGTACTGATGTACATACATATACAGAAAATCATTGGATTACATATTCAAGTCGATTGATAGAACCAACAAATGTACAATCACTAGGGTCAATTTATTTAGATCACGAGAATCAGAATCATTATAATGTAGTGGTAACAGTTGTTGGAAAAGAAACAGATAACTCCATCAAAGAGTCCACTGAATTTGTTGGCAATGAAGTGTACAGAGAAAAACACAGAAATCGAAACCGCATGATTGAAGTACGTATTACTCCATATACAGAAAAATTATGTCAAAGTCATGAAATGAAACTAAGGAATTAAGATTACATGGAAAGGAAATCAAGAGCAGCGAAACTTAAGTACAAGACAGACCTTAGATTTAGATTAAAAGCATTAGCAGATGGAAGAAATAGGTACAGGAATAATAAAGCCTATCAAGCAAAATACACATGTGACAAAGAACATAAGTTTAAAGTAATGGAATACAGCAAAAACTATAGCAAAAGGAAATACATAGCAGATGATCTGTATAGACAATACAAGAAGAAAACAAGCATTGAAAAATACAGTTCAGATATAGTGCATAGAATGGAGGTTAAAGAAAGGAGTACAAAGAAGTACAAAAATAATGAAGTACACAGAATGGATGTCAGGCAAAGAAGCATACAGAAATACAAGAATGATGAAGTACACAGAATGAATGTTAAAGGAAGAAGTTCAGAAAAGTACAAAAATAATGAAGAACACAAAGATAAGGTAAAAGCTGCTAGTAAAAGAAAATATAATTTGAGTGCAAGTGAGAAGAGAAAAAAGAAAGAGAATGTTTACAACCTGAGACGTGCTCTGAAAGTGAAGCTGGAAGACGAAGATGAAGTTGTGAAATTGTTTAAAGAAAGTGTAAAAAGTGGTCCAGAGTACACATGTTGCTGTTGTCATCGTTTATTATTTGAACACCAAGTCCAAGGATGTAGACCTGAATTGTACAAAGAAAGGAAGAATGCGAATGATATTGCACAGGCTTGCATACAAAAGAAATATGTTCATGATTGTACATTGTCTTGCCCAATGCATTGCCCACAGTCATCATTATGGATATGTTTTACTTGTCACAGAAAAATACTGAGTGGTAATACACCAGCAGAGGCAGTTGTAAATCAAATGTCACTAGAAGAAATTCCAAGCGAATTAAAAAATTTAAACATTTTGGAACAGCATCTCATTGCCCTGCATATTCCATTTATGAAAGTGATGGCTCTTCCCCAAGGTGGTCAAAGAAATGTACATGGACCCGTTGTTTGTGTGCCATCTAATGTGAAAAAGGCTACAAGTTTACCCCAAAGTGAGAATGATAATTTATTGTTGAGAGTTAAGCTGAAACGAAAACTAGCTTACAAGGGTCATTTTGAATACCAGTTTGTAAACCCAAATCATATACATATGGCTCTTGATTTTTTAAAGAAAGAGAACAAATGGTATAAGGATGTTGTGATTAATACCACATGGGAAGAAAGTAGTGACCAAAATGATTTGTTATCAATTAAGTCCACTGAATTTTTAGATGAGGAAATGAAAGAAGACAGAGATGAGGTACAAGAAGTTGTTACTGACACATGCTTACAACCTGTGGATATTGCGCAAGAAGTTCTTGATCATTACTTTGACGATGTTTACAATATAGCACCCGGCGAAGGGAAAAATCCAATCAGAATGTTGCAAGAAGATGGAAATGAAGCAAAGACATTTCCTCATTTATTTCCAAGTGGCAACTTTTCTTGGAATGAACATCGAGACGTGAAAATTACCCTATCAAGGTATTTTAATAATAGACTAATGAATTCTGATAACAGATTTGCTAAAGACACAAATTACATTTTCTTCTCACAGTACATGTCAGAATTGAATCAAGTTATTGAAAAAACACAGATTTCAATACGAAAGTCTTTATCAAAGCTTGATGGTGGAAAAGTGGTCACATCTGAAATGTTGCAAAATCCAGACATACTCTCCAAACTGCTAAGGAATGATGAGGCTTTACGCTTTATGCAACCCATTCGAGGAACACCTGCATATTGGTCAGCTACTCAGAAGGATCTGTTTGCTATGCTACGACAGTTGGGTATTCCAACATGGTTTTGCTCTTTTTCTGCGGCAGAGTTCAGATGGGATGAAATTATTGGATCAATATTGCATCATGAAAATGATTCTAGAATGCCTACTGATTTAGACTGGTCAGAAAAGAGTGAAATTTTGAGAAGTAATCCGGTTACTGTGGCTAGAATGTTTGAACACAGATTCCATATGTTTCAAAAGCATGTTATACTCTCACCATCAAAACCAATAGGGAATGTTATTGATTATTTTGTGAGAGTAGAATTCCAGCAAAGGGGCTCTCCACACATGCACTGCTTGTATTGGATTGAAAATGCACCAAAGTTTGGCGAGGATGATGAGGAAACTGTTTGTAATTTCATTGATAGATACATCACATGTGCTTTACCTTCTGAAAATGATGACTCGGATCTCCGGAGAATTGTTTTAGGTGTTCAGCAACATAGCAAGAATCATTCAAAATCATGTAAGAAAAAGGGAACAGAGTGTAGATTCAATTTTCCAAGACCGCCGTCGGAAAGAACATTTATTACAAAACAATGTGAAGAAGAGGAAGAGGACACCGAGACTGACGGAAAGCTCTGCAAATCCCAAGCAAAAGATATCTTGTTGCATGTTTGGAATGAGGTACTTGATGGTGAGAATGAAAGCAAAACTACTGAGGAAATGTTCCTGAATATGGGCTTATCTCAAGATTTATATGAAAAAGCACATAGACTATTATCGGCAAAAACAAACACTATCTTGAGACGTAATCCAGATGAAATGTGGACAAATCAATACAACACGTGTCTTCTGAAATGCTGGGATGCTAATATGGACATACAGTACGTCCTTGACCCATTTAGCTGTATTGTGTACATTATTTCATACATTTCAAAATCGGAACGGGAAATGGGAATGTTGTTGAAACAAACTCAAATTGAATCTGCTGAGGGGAATTTAAATGCTCGTCAAACGATGCAAAAAATTGGATCAGCTTATCTCAATCATAGAGAGGTCAGTGCACAAGAAGCAGTATACAGGGTCTGCAATCTAAAAATGAAAGAAAGTTCAAGGAAAGTAGTTTTTGTTCCTGTTGGGGAAAATCCAACCCGGTTGAGTAAACCTCTTGCACAAATGAAAAGAACATCAAAGAATGAAAATGATGTTGACAATGAAGATGATGACGACAGCATTTGGATGAAAAATGTAGTGGAGAGGTATGAAAGTCGACCTGATTTACATCCTTTTCCTGAGATATGCCTTGCAGAATTTTGCTCCGAATATCGTGTTCTGTCAAAATCTCAGATTCCTAAGGGAGAAAAACAAACTGTTTTTGAATTGAAGAATGGAAATGGTTACATTCAGAAAAGAACAAGAGGAAAGCCAGCTGTAATAAGATATCCAAGGTTTAACCCCGAAAGCGCAGCTGAAAAGTATTACCAATCAATACTACAACTATTTCTTCCATATGTGACCCAAGATCAACTTAAACCACCTGGATATGACTTATACCAGACTTTTTATGAAAACGGGTTTGTCACTATGAAATCTGTAAACAAATTACAATCGGTTAGAAATATTGTCGAAAATAATCGTTGTATCTTTTCAAAGAATGAGGATGCCATTGAAAATGCACAAGAAACCTTAGAATGTTATGGTGAACCTGAAGATGCTTGGGCAAACCTTTGTCCAGAAACTGAAAAGAATCGGGAAGAATGTCTAAACGAAAAGAGGACCATAGAAAAATTAGAAAATAAAGAACCAGAGGCGATGCATGAAATTGAAATTGACGGTTCTTCAGACATGATCTATCATATAAGGGAAAATTCTAACTCAAGACAAGAAATTCTTCCTTTACTGAGAAGTTTAAATAAAAAACAGAAGCAGATTTTCTATTTAGTTCGAGATTGGTGTTTAAAGAAAGTGGCTGGGAAAAAAATAGAACCATTGCATATCTTTGTTACTGGAGGTGCAGGGACAGGTAAAAGTCTCCTGATCAAGACAATACAGTATGAGGCTTCAAGGATTTTTGAAAAAACACTTTTGTCTCCTTCAGATTTGTCAGTTCTTCTCACAGCTTTTACTGGAACAGCAGCTTTCAATATTGGAGGGAACACAATTCACCATGTTTTTTCTTTGACTAAAGCACTACCCATTCCTTATGAACCTTTGAAGGAACAGGCTTTGAGTGCAATGAGAGTAAAGTTAGCGTCCCTGCAGATTTTAGTCATTGATGAAGTTTCAATGGTTTTTAAACGACTTTTGTACTACATTCACGAACGTCTGGTGCAAATCAAGAAATGTAAGGAACCATTTGGTGGTATTTCGATTATAGCTGTAGGAGATTTCTTTCAATTACCTCCTGTTAAACAACGAAAAGCTGAAATATTGTACAAAGAAAATGGAGAATATCCTATTGACTACTGGACAGACTTTTTCAAAATCATTGAGTTGGACGAAATAATGAGACAACGAGATGATGCTGCGTTTGCTTCAGTTTTGAATTCACTACGGGTTCGAACAATTGAAGAACCACTGTCGGAAGAGGTGAAAACAATGTTAAAAGAATGTATTAGAGTTGGGCCAGACGAAGTGCTACATGTGTATCCTACAAACGAGGAAGTAAATGACTATAATCTCAAGATGCTGCAAAATAGTTGTGGAGAATTGATAGAAGTAGCTGCGAAAGATTATCAGAAAGACAAAACTACAGGAAAGCTGACATTACGAGAGAAACCTTTTCTAAGGACAAGGACAGACGGCCTCTCAACTTCATTGCTGTTGTCTGTGAATGCCAAAGTGATGCTGACAAGAAATATCAATGTTGAAGATGGACTTGTTAATGGCGCAATGGGGTATATTTCAGATTTTGATACAATTCCGCAAAGAAATAAGATAAAAGGAATTAAAGTAGTTTTTGATTGTGAAGATATTGGGAGACTGCAAGGAAAGAGGACAACACATGGGAACGAAGTTCTGATTCAAAGAATACAAGAGGATATCAGAGAGAAAAATTCAAAAAATTTTGTTCGACATCAGTTTCCGTTGAAACTTGCATGGGCATGTACAGCACATAAAGTTCAAGGAATGACAACAAACAGCGTTGTTGTTAATTTAGATCGCACTTTTGCTCCAGGACAGGCATATGTTGCAATTAGCCGTGTCACTTCCCAGAATGGCTTATTCATAGAAACAAGAGATGAAAATGCATTGGAGAAAAAAATTTATGCTAACCCAGACGTCAAATCAGCACTGAGTAAGATGGAGAAATTAATGCCAGAACACAATAACATGAGCTTCAGAACAGAAACAGGAAAATTCAAAACAATTGTCTTAATCAATATGCAAAGTTTAAGAGGGCATTTTCCAGACCTTAAAAGTGATAGCCGATTCCTCAATGCAAACTTGATATGTTTAACAGAAACATGGTTGACAGACAATGACAGTACCAAAGATTTTGAACTGCCTGACTTTGAATTGAACCATATTACAAGGAGGCAGTCTTACGATGAAAGTATGGACAGATTTGCTCAATTTCGGAAAGCAAAAGGAGGGGGTGTTGGTGTTTACAAGAGGAGAACAGAAAAGGCTTTAGTTAATGGTTTACCTCCAAATAATATTTAGGGAATGGCCGTAGAACTTTACGAGGAGAACACTGTAATCATTCTTATATACCGACCAAGTACTCTGAGTGTCTGAGTTTTCCTAGAAAGCCTTCAGGAAGTTGTAGATTTCTTGAAAGTGCAGCATTCCCAATGTCTTGTCCTTGGAGATTTTAATGAAGACGCAGAATTGAAAGGGCCGATTCAAAAAATGTTAGAGACCAGCGGATTTAAGCAGAAAGTTAACTTTGCAACAACAGAGGGTGACACTATTCTGGATCATGTATATATGACAGAACATATGGAAGGAAGTGTAGAAATCATGCCAGTCTATTACAGCTACCATGACGCTGTGATCGTACATTTAAGAACAGAATAGATAATTCTTGTGTATTTTTCAGACATTCATGCTTTCCCTGTTTATTTACAGTGTACAAGCTTTATAAATTTTCAATGTATAATGTATTTGTTGCCTAAAATAATAATTTTAATTAAAACTTTTTGATAGCATTTTTATGTAGTATAAAACAGATAAAATAATGCTACTATGTTGACAAAGAGGAGGATTTGCAGATCAGCAAGATAACGGTTAAGGCAGGATTCTGGTTTCTGACTAGATCATAGATGAAATGTTCGAAGTATATTTGCTTATATGCCTTATATTTAGATATAAGAGATTTGAAAGACCATATTTTTCTTTCCTCGTCATATTTGTACAATTTTAAATATAAAATGTAGACTGCTTTGAAAACTAGCAGGGACTATATTTTGGGCAGAATAAGGTGTGTGAAAATATTTACTTTTTTGCCTCTCAAAATTATTAAAGAACAATGAATTTAATAGTTATATTTTTTTACAAAATCAAAGACTTGATAAATTTTCAAATGTAAGTTATATTGATATTAGGGACTATAAAGTTTTAAAATATATCATACAGTGGACCTTCAGATATCCAGACGCCAGATATCCGGATGCTTCAGTATCCGGACGATTTTTCATCAGGACAGAATTTTTAAATGTTATATTGTCTTGCTTAACTGGTGATTCAGGTATCTGGACACTTCACATATCCGGACAAATTGACTAGGAACCAAAGCGTCCGGATAAATGAGACTCCACTGTATACGTATGATTTTTCCAATTAACTAAAACGATATTAACTTTTAAAAACATGCAATCCAAGTTCAGATTTGAGCCAAAATCTTTAAAAATTTTCTCTCTCTTAGTTTTCATTTTGTATCTTTATTTTACAACTTTTTCATATGTAAAAATAAGAAAAAAAATTAATATAAGAAGCATAACATAATAACTAATATCTCCTAAAAATTTAAAGCCGCTTAATCCGAAACAGGCACATATTATCTTACACAATAAAAGTAAGTCATTACAAAGAAAATATATAAAAATAAATTATAAGATTGATTTTATAGTTTATAACAACAATTCTTTCAAGGAAAACATAGATCAAAAACCTGATTGACAAACAGACTTTCCTGACGAGAAGCTAAGACCTGTTGTGGTCACCTTTGAAAAAAATAATTTATCGGTTTTATCTAATTATGAAGACAATTCAAACCCGAGTATTTGTTGTCCATTATTAAAAGCCATAGAAGTCATAATATATCTTTTAAAAATTAAGGAATTCACTAAATATAATCCATAGTAATTTTTAAATTAATATGCATATTTAAAGAATAAAGGAAAATCAGATACTTTTTTAAAGGAAGTGTAACGAAGGCTAAAATATTGTCCGTGTACAGGTATAAATACTTTGTTGTAAAAAATATGTTCGGGTTTGTTCTTCATGAGATATAAGCAATAAATATAATTTTTGGAAGGTGAATTCACGTGATATTCAAATAGGATTATTTTTTGTGTGACCTAACAAGAATTATTTTTTTAACTTTTGAATTTTGATATCTTTTAAACGAAAAAGACTTTGGGGATAAAATTTGACAAAAGTTTAAACAATTTATGGACAATTATTTTTCAAGAAAAAAAAACGAACATATTTTTTTGCGATTAGAATCGGACTAAGAGGCTTTAAGAAAAAGAAGTGAAAATTCTGATGAGCCAATATCCATTTTAGTTGAATTAGTTGAATATGTCAATTCGGTGATATGATCTTATAGGCCCTATATAGGATAGTATCTTTTTTTTTCAAAAAAAGGAAAATCATTCAATCTTTTAAATACAAGTAGGGATCACTTGATTGGCAATATTAATTTCTTATTCTTAATGTCCAGGCAAAAAATAATGACTTTGACCTGACCTTGTTTCTAATATGAAAAGGTCAAATTTTTATTTCACTTATACCATCACTTTGTGATATTGTCTCCTCGATTCTGTCAAAAGTTTCATTAATTTTTAATGTTAAATACAAGAAATAGAGGAGGAATCTTGTCTGAAGTCAAATGTTGATGTTTTGAGTTATTTACTACAGAATAAGGTAATGAAAGAATGTTTTTTTACATGCTACGCAATCGACAAATTAATAAAATTGCTGAGGATTTAAGATAAACAAACCTCTTGTTGCACCTAGATGAAGTTTAAGATGAATTTTTAAAAAGAAAATAATGAGTGCACTTCAGTACGTCATATGGAACCTTTTCAGCTACCCATTTTAAGCTTAACATTACTATATATCGCTAAATTAATTTATGATTAATGTGCAAGCATATGCTTTTCATAATTATTTCTAGAATTTTTTGTCATGCATATTTCTATAATTACAGACAATGTAATTGAAAAGAACATGTAAAAGCCTTAAATTCCTGAAATTTGAACAGGACCACTTTTGAATTTAAGGTATCCGCAAATAGGTGGAGAGATTTAAATCGCATGGATGTGGAATGTAAAAAGTAGCACATATGATTTGTTCGGACTACGAATTTAAATGAAGAAGAGAGAGATCATGTTGATTTTATGGTGAACAATTAATAAATGATTCTAATGTGTAGGGATGGGGTAGATGTCTCGCCTACAGACCATAATACAGAGGTGACATAAGCTTATACATGTAATTACTAATTACACTGCAATACCATGATTCCTTCAGAACACTCCTACTGAAAAGCATATAAAGTTAAATAAGAGACATATTATCTTCAAATCCTATTAAGTGCTCAAAAATCTCCAATAGTTTGAAATTGGGAGTACGATAGATACTGTCACCACAGAAACTTAAACACAATGAAATGTTCAAGGAAAGCTTTAGCATATCGAACAGCAGAATGTCACATGAGTAAGGTGATTATAATATCATTCCTTGATGCTTGGTGACCGGTTTATTTAGTAGCTATCTCTACCTTAGTTTGGGGACATTTTATTTTAATTAGATATAAGCCGCAACTTGCCCAACATTGTCCTTTAGATTATTTACATAGATACCTCATATTTTTAATTTTATTGTGAGATTAAAAAAAAAATTGATCTTTCTACTTACTATATCAAATTTTCTTCATGATTTGACATATTATTCATTTCTGAGAAGTTGATCAAAATAGATTTTCTTGAGATCTAAAATTATAATTCGTATCATAAATCAGACAGGGAGTATTGGGGAGTATAGGGTGAACGTTTTTTCAATACACTACATGCCTGTTTAAATTTGTATATAGATCTACTTGCTTTTTAATAGTTGAATTTTTTTTATTTCATCAAGCCATTGTTTATATCGTCCTCATTCTCCCATACATATGAGGCATAAGCGACCTTGAAGAATGATGCTTTGACTTTTACTGTAAGCTATCACTCTCTACCATCGGCTCATACATTCACTGAGAGAGAGACGAACGACAACTCTGCATGGGAGATTGGTAAGCTATAAGAGAGACCCAAACAATGTCTCTGGCAAAAGCTACCATGGGCAGTGTTAAACTGTGGGAGGAAAATAATTTACAGACAAGATACATTTGAATACGAATACATAATTATCTCACCAGCATGTCATCGTGCAACAAAGTCGTCAGCAACGGGTGAAATGTTTTAAGTGGCATAATTCCTGATGATTTTTTTTTTTTCACAATTAACCAAGCTATGGTGCAGCTGTGGAGTAATGGACTTCGAAGATCTACAATTATTTACCCGCCATGCTTAATCTTAAAACCGGAAGTACGAGTTCGTAAATTTGAAATTTCGATCCCGACCCAATTTGACATCGGAAAGAAAAAAAAAGCTGTTTAAATTATTCATCGGAACTTGAGCGGCGGGTTTGGAAACCTTAAAATGCTGGCGTAATGCGATTGTTGTTGAAAGTCAATATTTGGAATTTAAAAATTATTGGAGAAGAACACAAATAATATTTTTCAAGATCTAGTAAATAACTTTAGACTAATAATATTTTGGTGCTATATCCATTATGACGTCATAATCAATTTCAACTTTCTCTTTCCCATACTTTACGGCTTAAATAGCAGAATTATGTAGAAAATGTGGTATTTTCTTGACAGTCAATTTGCAAACATATGAAAAGTAAACCGGATACTTATATTAAATTTGATATTGATTTAAAGAAGAGGCCATGAACATACTAATTACCGTTTTCTGAGAGAATGTAGGCAATCTGGATACAAAGGAACATGAAAAAATACTCCCATATTCATGACTGGTTTTCTTAATTTTTCATTGAAAATGACAGTTTGAAATAAAGTTTTTCATCTTTTTTACCTACAAATTATGCCCCGAAACACCTTATTTGACCAAGCTAAAGTTGTTGAGCATCAATAAAGGAATTTATTTCTCAAATTTGATAAATCTGTAGGCACCTTTCATTTACTAGAACTTGACCTTGAAAAGAAAAAAATGGACCAAAATGTCATGGAACATAGGCGTCGGAACAGGGGGGCGGGGGCTCAGCCCCCAACTTTTTTGCAAAAAATAGACATTATATAGGCATTGAAAATTGGGATTTACCTTTTTTGTTGGGTTAGCGCCCCCCCCCCCCCCCCCCCCTCTTTCGATTAGCCTCCCGTCCTCCCCCTACTTTCAATTTCCTTCCGACACCCATGTGGAATCCTTTGAATTATTGTATATAACAACACTTGAATATATGTTTTAAATTCTTAGATAAACCTCAGTTATGCTTTCTTTTCATTAAATGCGAATTTAAAGATAGAAATATAAATTCAATCTGAAATAAGAATATTAACAAAAATTCAGACACACCAGGAATTTAACATCGGACGTTAATCCAATTTTCATTGATCTTACATGTATGGTAGTTTCGTTCAACCAGACACTCGGTTGTCTCCATAAACTCCGACCTACTCATGGAAGTTTTAACGGAGACAACTGCCATTTTTTAACACGCCCTTCAAATTAAACTTTGCGAATATCAAGAGTTTGGATTTATCAATTTTCAAATAAATAATATAGTAAGAATTTCAGAAGAGCTTCTATTAACACTACAAGTATAAAGAAAAAAATGAAAAAAGGGTTAAAAAAGACTTTTTAAATTTGAGATAGTGACCGGAAGTACCGACGACGCAAATAAAAGTTTTTGCAATTTTAGCAGTCTCTTCTATCATCTCTAGCCTAATAATTCTCCAATTCATATACTAGTATTTAGTTTTCGCTGTAACCACATAATACTTACTAAACATTATATATATTAACTGCTTTTATTAAAGTAAGGTAAGTTTTTTTCGAAAAGCTATTACTTATAACCATGGTTTAGAATAAGCTTTTCCGTGGTGAAAAAGAAAAGGTTATATTTTAATTATCGTTTTTCCACGTGTAGCCATGTTGCATTCTACTTTTAGGTACAGAAAAAACAATTTTAGTAGACGTTTGAGGAAAAAGAATTGCAGCTTGACAATCCTTTACATTTCATTGATTCTTATAGTACATAACTTTAGTTCAAGTTTCGACCAAACGCTTGGCTGACCCCTTAAATTCCCATCTGCTCATCCGAGTTCTGTAAAAACAAAACGTTGTCATTATTCTATATATTCACTTGTAGAAATGTTGTACTCTACATTGAGATAAAAGCAAAGACGTGGACATATGAGGAAACGTAGAATTAAAACTCTAATTCTAAACAAAATTGCAACGTCATTGCAACGTGACAATCCTACAAATCCTTCACAATTTATTGATCTCCATGGTATAACTTTCATTCAACCAAACGCTCGGCTGACTCCATAAATCCTGTTTTGCTAAATGGCGGAGCCCTCGAAGACAGCCGCCATTTTGGACCCGCTTCAAAATTTGAAATGCGAATATCTAATGTATGGATCGATCAATTTTAAAATAAATTATATATTATTCTTTTCCAGTGAGGTCTTAACCAAAGTTATTTATGTCAAACAAAAATATTGAAGAAAAAAAAAAAGTTGAAAAAATGCACATTTTAAATTTGCTTCCCGTAGCGACCGGAAATAATGACGACGCAAACGAAGGCAAAATCACAAATCTATAAGTCATGGACTATCATCTTCGACAAGTCTCCAGTTCATATCTTGAGCCGTTCTCGAGATCCTTCGAGGACAAAATTGCATTTTAAAATCAGAAAATTGTCCATAACTTGGCACTGGAACCGAATTTTCCAAAAAACGGAATTTTATATAAAATTCATATAATGACCTATAATTCCTGAAAAATTCATTGAAATTCACTGAATAGTATTCGAGAAATCGCGTGCACAAAATTTTGTCTAAAAAAAAAGAATAATAATAATAAGAAACAATAGAATCACTAGAAAGTCTTCCGTGAAGACGGAAGACCTTAATAATAAGAAACAGAGTAAAAACAATATGTTCCCCAACTTCGTTTGGGGAACATAATAATAATAATAGAGATGTTTCTGAATATAAATCGAATCCGAATCTGAAAATGAATCTGAATCGGTGAGATCCTGATCCCGAGATTACCGCAGGTGAAAAGTAAAAATATTTAAACTGCATGTAATCTGAAGTTCTCTTATGCTAAGATTTCAAACCAATGCTGTGTGACGCACCTTTAAGCTTGTTTTCTGTGGTTGAAGTCTCACACCATTTTAATCCTCTAAGGAAATTTTCAAATGATATTGTCTTTGTCCTGGGATTTACAAACTTTTTCATTATCTAAATTGCAAGTGCATGTACATGAAATTAGTACTTGAACAAAAACTTGTGAAAATTAGGGACAATCTAAATATGTACGTACTATAATGAACTTATGGGAATCATCAAATACAGTTGCATGAATATTTTATGAAAAAATAATGAACAGTGTTTTAGGTGTTTGAGGAATACCGGTAATATATATTTAATCATGTATTGACATTATCAGTTTGCATAATGCCATGTTTCCAAGTGATATTAATGTTTTTCTTTTTCAATAAGCAGATAAAACAACCAAAAGTATCTTGAAAGAAAGAAGTCATCAATGTTTAATATGTATAGCTTTTTATCTTCACTAGGATTGTTTGCCTATTATTTTGCATTAGATGTCTTACATTTCTTGAGAAGGCATCTTGATTGATTGTATGTTGAGCTAAAGCTTCTTCAGTGAGTTCTCCTTTATCTGTACATCCCAGCTGTTTAAATCTTAACCAAAGTCTCTCCACCTCAGCAATACTCACTAAAATATCAATAAACAAGTAATAACATCTTAGCAATAATCATCAGTTTCAAAGCAGATACATAAATACAAAACAAACTTTAAAAAGATTCATTAATAATTTTAGGGCCAATACATACTTCGAAAAATAAACTTGTTAAAGATGAAATTGCATGCATATATATGTCTGATTAAATTTATGATACTGGTGGATGTTAGAGGAAAACGTGCCATCAGCATTTCAATGACATTAAAAGATACAAATTATTTAACTTCAAATGGTGGCAATTATCTTTGAAAAATTCTTCAATTTTAACACTCTTCAATATTTTAAAAATTTGTTTCTTCTAGATATCAACCATCCTCACAAGCCAGTGGTCCTGGGTCAACACATTGCCATTAGACCCCTGGCAAATTTCATTCAATATCTGGGCTGACTGTAGCGACATCTTTTGGAAAAATTGCAAAACTTGATTGTTTTTCTTATCTCTCAACCAATCAAATTAAGCCATTCTATGATAAACAAATTGTAACATGTACATTTTAGGTTTCAGCTGATTCATTATCCTAGCTCATCTGACTATTTTTGAAAGATTTAATTTGATTGCTGCTTCTCAATGAGAGAAGCAAGCCCACAGATATTGAATGAAATATACCAGAGGTCTAAGTCAGCAACATGTTGACTCAGGACCCCTGGCTTGCAAGAATGCTAAACTGTAACGTGTCCGCTAAAAGTGTGTGTGTGTGTGGGGGGGGGGGGCTAAACCTACGCCCAATGTTCAATGTCTATGATACATGTATCTATCTTTGCGGAAAAAGGGGGGCTAAGCACACCCCACACCCCCGGTTCCGAAGACTATGATTGAACTATATAGTACCAAGATGCTTGCCTAACTTCTTTAATGCTAAACTAAAGACTACATATATATAATGATATTTACTTTAATTTTTGTTTGAACAAAATTCTTAAACTAGTATTTCTTACACTTACTGATTCAGTAGCACCTAAGAACTAGATTTTTTTCTGAGGCGATAACAAAACATATCCTAGGAACGCTCGTCCTGTGTCATCTTTTATCCACTTAATTGGAAAAAAATAGATATCCGCCTATATATCGTGTTTCCGGAGAAACATTTTCATCAAATTATTTCCCTGTTGTAACATTATAAAACATGCATAATAGCAGCATCCATTGAGTTTTTGGTTATGTTCAATTGCTGAATGGTAAGTCTCTCTCTCTCTTTCTCTCTTAATTTGTTTTTGTTGTTTTTATAAATTCACTTGAAACAACTCACCTAAAAGAAGTCCTAAACACTAATTAATGAAAATGTTATTTCGAATTTTGGATAATTGTTTCATGAAATATATGGAGATAACGAACAGCATTCAAGCCCAAGAGTCAATTAAACAATACAAATTTAGGAGCAAAGCAAACACGGACCTCCAAAACACCAGAGGTGGAATCAGGTGCAATGAAGGAGTGAGCATCCCCTGCCGACCGCTCACACCCGACGTGTGCTCTTTGTCATGATCCGGAAATAACGGGAAAATTCGTGGAAAATTCCGTGTGTAAATAATGGCCCAAGAATAAGCATGAAAAACGTCATTAATGATATTTGCTGACAAAGTTATTGTATCGACCATAGAACTTAGGAAATAATGAAGTCAAACGAGACTGCTCATACCCTGTTTAATCAATTTGTTTGTCAATATTATACCTCGTTTTAGAAATTACTCATAATCATACGTAGTGCATGTTCTTGCGTATCAACTGAGAGATATAAACCCCGTAAGCAGGTGATGAAGGTGTATTGCTGCACAAGTAACGGAAGTTGACGATTGAAAAGTTATTTCACGTATATCACAAAGCTTGGTTGTTAGATAACCATTAACGCCTTCTTCTAGAAAAATATTCACTTCAAAAGATTTACGTTAATATTTTATTTATTTTCAACATATGATATCTTTCTTAATTATTTCTCCTTGGAAAATAATCAGACATTAAACCACAGCACTTGTTTCGATAATAATTTTTAACCTTTAATAGTATTATACTATGTCACCGAAACAAGTGCCTGTGCATCAAATGATGAAAATTGCTGTTGTTTGCAAACATTGTAAAGATACTTTATTCTAATCTAAAATCACGCTAAGAAAATCATAATCTATTTTTAAACTATGTCATTTAATGTAGATTTCCGTTTACAGTAAAACACGCTCATAGCGAGACATGCTTATAATGAACTGTCGCTAACAGCGAAGTGATTTCCATTCCCCGTGACTTAAAAATATATTGTGAACATCTTGGATTTAACGAATTTCGTTCATAACGTCAACGATGCAAAATTGTCTGTCCCTATAGCATTTCGTTATAAGCGCGCTTTAATGTATTTCTTCTGAATTAAAGGGTATGCTTGTATCACTTTTACCGCATTAAAGGGCAGGTCACTTTCCATATAATTATACCATAGAACCAGAGCTATTTACATCGTTTAATGCTTCCTTGGAGTATTTTTTAAACGTTAAACGGGAAATTAAACATTTTTTCATGAGTATTTTATATAAATCATTATATACATTCAGCTTGATAGCATGGTATACTATGCTATATACATCAGTATATAAAAGAACATTTAACATGAACATAGATTTTATTCATCTTGTCCAGACCTTGTACAGCTATGATACTATACATTTGTAATTCAAACTGTACAATCTTATTTTTCTTAGCTTTTATGCAGACTTGAATGTTGATTAAACAAGGAAACAAAATTCACCCATGATCCTACTTTAAAACCCGCGAAGTAAACTTGAGGATCAGTAGCTTTTCCACTGCATATATCAAGTGTCTGTCAGTCACATCAAAATCTTTTAAGTTACATGTATCAGAAGAATGGCTTTATTCCGTAAGTAATGGCAACATAGATCAAACTCGAAGTTCAAATATGTTGGTACCCAAAGAAAGGACAAAAACAAAAACCTAAATTCATTTCCCAAACGTTTCGTGTGGGGGGGGGGGGGGGGGGGGGGGGGGGGTATCCGTTGACTTTCAAGCTTCAGACCTATAGATGACTTTTCACACCAATTTCACAAAGATCTGCATTTTCGAGGAGGGGTCCGCGTTTATAGGGAGTCTAAGGTCACTTTTACTTGATGTCGTACACACACTTTAACTCTTCAAATTCTAGTACCCCCCCCTCCCCCTTCCTAGATCCGTGCATGCAAGGTTCAAGTTTTTTAATTCGACTAACAAACAGACAGACAGACGGATAGAAATACCAAAAACTGTTCTGTGTATAGAAGTGGATATACTGTTCACAATATATTTTCTTAGAAGTAATATCATGCTTACCTTTAATATACGGAACTTGTTTACCAAAAAAATTCTTATTGTCATGAGACATACAGAATGTGAATAAACACACATTAAACTATATACTGCACAGTGTAGACATATAAAAGGCAAGAGAATATCAAAATGGACAGTTCTTACTCCCTAAGTTTCATCTGTTCCATTTTGAATAATATCAAATCTTCATAAAGCAGGTGATGTGAATTATATTCATATTTTCGAATCGAACATCAATTGTTTATGGCATTTTCCCCCTGATATTATATTAAAATCTACACGGACTAGTCGACTAATGGGTTAAACTGAAATAAAGTCAGATGAAAAACTAAGCAAATTATTTTTTTGTTGTACTTGTCCACATATAATATTTTCTTTATCCAAAAATTCAGGAGAGTATAATTCCTCAGTTGCAAACCAGGTTAAAAGAAAAACAAAATGTGTTTGTGAAACACTGATGTCCCCGTATAGCAGCTTAATACGGCGAGGGTTGAAGATTCTCATGCATGTCAAACTCCAAGGTCAAGGTGAAAAGTTAAAACTGTTGGTATCCGAAAGAAGGTCTTGTCACAAGGAATGCACCTGAGAAACATGAAAGACTTAGTACTAACAGTTTACAAGTTATTGTTAAGGTTTAATGCTTTTTTTACAAAGTGAGTCAAACTTTAAGGTCAAGTTCAAAAAGTTGAAAATAATTTAAAAAGCAATTAAAAGGTCTTGTTACAATTATACTCATGAAAAGTATGAAAACCCTAGCATCAACTGTTTAAAAGTTATGACCAAGGTTAAACTTTGGTATATTTTGGAGGGGGCAAATTTCGAGGTCAAATTTGGCGGTACCCGAAGAAAGGTCTTGCCACAAGGAATACTGTGAATACGAAAGCCATAGGCCTTCCCACTTAAAAGTAATGGGTATGGTTAAAGTTTTTGCGGACAAACAGCTAGACAGACGGATGGATAAGACAAAAATATGTAATCCTGAATCTTCGATTACGGAGGCATAATAAGGTGTGCATGCTTGTGAAACAATGATGCCCCGTATGGCAGCTTATGGAGAATGTTATAATTTCTCAAATGCAATCTCCTAGGTTACGAGATAAAAAAAAATCAAAGAATTGTGGTTCCCCGCGTTCGGTGTCTTAGTGGATGGGTTGCAATTATTTATGATATATTGTGTCAAATATACACGCGCTATCGTTTGTCATTAAAAAGTAAGCACCAAAGGATTTTTTTGAGAATAAGGTCACAACGAAGGTCAAGGGGTCAAAAATCATAGCCTGCTCAAAAACCTCTTGATACAGGTAATGCTTGAATAAAATATGAAATTCATATCTCTTCTTAATCAAAATTTATAAGAAAATATAACATTTTTGAAAAGTATGTCAAACTTCAGAGTCAAGGTCATAGGGCCAAAAGACATAATATATTTAGAAGGGCATTGTCATGGGTATAATTTACGTTTTGACCAATTTAAAATAACGTTAATTTTTTTGAAAAGTAAGTTAAACTTCATGGTCACAGGGTCAAAAACCATAATGTACGTGTAGTCGGAAAGGTCTTGTCACAGGTGATGTACGTGTGAAATCTGAAAGCTCTAACTTTATGACCAAGGTTAAGGTTTAGTGACATGAGAAGGGGGGGGGGTGATTTCTAAACTATATGAAAATGCCTTCATATCAATATGACTAAGCATGGCTTGGTTGTTTTTGAGAAGAAGATTTTTGTATTCCTGGATCGGTAGATCCCAGGGGTATATTGTTTTTGTCCCGTCGAGTCAGTCTGTTTGTCTGTTTACCTCGATCTCTGTCTGTCAACATTAACCTAGCGTGCTGGACCGAATTATCTTGCAAACCGAAATGGCAGTAAAAATAGGCGAAATTTTCGATGATCTCAAATTTTGTTGTTGTGAAACAGTGAAAGAATATGCTAGGATCACGATTATAGTACTTAATATTTTGAGAAGACAGTTTAAAAACATGGAGAAATAAATAGTTTTTTTTTTCAATGTGGGGCACTGTAGCTCTCCGGTCTGTCAATATATATTTTTTTCGGAGTCACAATTCTGCAGCTAATAATTAAGAAACAGTCCTCAAACAAAAAAAAATGTACTACCTATGATGATGTTCGAGTTATCCCTCTTGTGTTGTATCCATTTACTAGATGACTGATTACTGAATTGCTGTGGGTTTTGTTTTGATACCAAAAACATGTAATACCAAATAATTGCATTGATATCATTTTTATAAATGTCAATTAATTCTTCGCATAAAAATCGTGCTGTTTTTTTTATTTTTTCCTCAACGGTGCTTATTAAAATTACAGAATACACATAGAACATTGTGCATTATGTTTCACAAATTCATTTGTATTCATAATTGCATATATTTCTTTCCTATCTTTTATAAATATCTCCACTTTATAATGTTCTGTAAGTCAAGTTTATTTTTAGTTTTATTTATTTATTTACATATAATTTATTATATGACTGATATTTTTTTTTTTTTGGTCGGATTTGGACTTTTTCAATCTGCTTGTTTTTTGAATGCTTAATTTTGAAGCTTTTTTCCATATCTTTAAAAACGACAGCAAGCATTTTTTTTCAAATATGCAATCTGGGTGTTTTAAACTTTGCCTGAACTCAAGACCCCATGTAAGCTTAAGCCTTGTTCTCATTACCGAAGGAAATAGGGTGGGGTGGGGGTGGACACAGGGATGAATTAACCCCCCACCCCTCTCCAAAAATTTTACCAAAATATAGAATACTGCAGAAAACATAGCTATACTATTAGTCCGAAATATCTGAAGATCTCTATTTTTTTCACGATTTAAAAATTTTCCTGGCACTCAAAATACCAAAACCGTGAAAAAAGCCTAAAAATGTCAGATTTACGGACCAAGCTGCTAAATGCTTGTGCCCTCTCAATGTCGTCGAATGACCTTCTTTTGCTTGTCTAACCCCCCCCCCCCCCC
>PRKT01000018.1:2785703-2814271 GCA_003671525.1 Saccostrea glomerata | reverse complement strand
ACCCCCCCCCCCCCCCAAGTGAAATTGCTTCCTACGGGTCTGATCTTGTCTATCAATGAATAGCAAAGACATAAATTTTACTTCAAATTGACCAGAAAGACATGTACATATACACAAACTTTAATATGTATTACAATACATTCATTAATGTATATTTCTATACATATGGCACTTGAAGTTACATGATTTTTTTTGTTTATAAAAAAAGAGTCTAACCCCATATCCAATAATTAACTGAAATATAAGGTATGGGGTTATTTTTATCCAAAAAAAAAATAGATGTGAAGTTTTTAAATACCCGTGAAAGAAAAATTCACATCGAAACAGGTGCATTGTCTGCAAACCACCGTATTGCAACCCGTCTCTCCCATTGGCCATAATATACATTTACTAAGGCCTTTTTTTGCCATGTGGAATGACTGAGAAAATTTTTGGATTTTATTTATACAAAAATAGAACGCAAGCTTGAGTTGTCTGAGTATTATGAAAGTTCTATTTTTGTGTGGATTCCCTCGTTATTTTTAGACACAGAACAAGTTTCATAAATAGACCATGCAATGTTTACCAAACTGAATATTTAATTTTGCCTGTGCTAATTTAAGAAGCGAGAAATACTTTTCATATAGATTTGGTTGCAATACACAAATATTTAAATCTTTATAGGTAAATTTTGCTGGTGTTAGCTGTGACTAAAAATAGATATGAAAGTTCCAAGTAACGAGCTGGAATTCCCAGTACTCTCGGTCATGTGACCAAAACAGAGAATAAAACATAGACAGTAGGGCACATAATATTCATAACTGTTTAGGTTGTGCAGGAATCAGCTGTGGACATACTTTCTTAAGTTTGATAAAATATATATAACTACTCAAAGGTAAGAGCATGCATGGCACATATTATTTTTATATTTCTACAACATTTGTTTATATTAGAACTTGTTAGACTTATTTTCGGGAAGCGGCGCGCGCGCAATGTAGAAACTGGGTCATATTTTTACCACGGATTTGCAGCGATAGTTAAAACTTCTTTGCAGAATGACAAGTAATATTGATATTTTTTGTTTCAAACATTTCAGTTATTTTAACTGTCATTTTCTTTAATAAAACCGATCAAGGAAAACAATTTATATTTGCATTTGTATATGCATATGTATACTGCACATCAATTGGTCTAACTAATGAAATTCAGTGAACTGCTTAACTTTCCGGCTTGACTTGCATTTATAACTTTTTTTTTTTTTATGTACTTGGCAGCCACTGATTCATTTTTCTAAAGTAAAGATTTCATATTTTATTGACCACGTTTGAATATTTTACAGTCTGTTGATCTTCGTTACAAGTAAAGTTACGACAATATTTGAGGTCTCTGCTATAAATACTAATTGGTCACTTACGATGGTATTTGATTCAGATCTACTAAGTTCTTTTATGATCTACCTGCGGCTGGGTGGTTGCATGCCTGGGTGATTTCTGTTGCACCCCGCTATTGATTTTGGCGGGGTGCCATTTCGATTTAAACTTCCTTGTTAGGAAGAGGTCTATACAAGTGACCTGAACGCGATAAGTGTCATATTATCTGTCAAAATTATCATTGCAACAATTCAACGTAATACTTTGGACCATAATCTAAACTTTTAAGCAAATAAAATATGCATAACAAAAAAAGTAGATATTGCAAGTTGTATATATATTTTTTTCTTCTCTCAGATGGTTCAGAGGAAACAAACGCAACCGATCATTCCCCAGAGGAAACCAATACGCCCTATTGAGCGCCAGAAAATGCGGCCATGGTTGGTCAATCTTCTGAATAATGAGAACATCGAGGGATTTTCTTGGGAGTCCCAGGAGCGCGAGACATTCCGGATCTCCTGGAGACATGCCGCCAGACAAGGGTGGGATCCCGAGGTGGATGCCGGGCTGTTCGAACTATGGGCCAAACATACAGGTACATTGACACATGTTCTTTTTACTTATTGATTCCACTGTTTGACAGCCGCAATAGAGAGTTAATGATTCATTGCTCCAAACAATTTTATTTTTTAATGAAGGACAAACTGCACAACACAACACACACGCTGACTGAGTATAAGGTTTCAACTTCGTGAAACTTAGTCTAGAGCCCTTTAAAGATCGCGGCGACTCAATAGATTGTCAAAATAATTTGTGAAACAAGTACAATGTACTTGAAATTTCTTTCCGTTCTTGACATAGCGACATAAACTAGGTTATATTTTATTATTTATGTAGGAAAATACGTGGTGGGAGATGAACCCGATCCCAAAAGGTGGAAGGCTAACTTCAGGTGTGCCTTAAACAGCCTCCCCGACGTCAAACAGCTCAAAGATCAAGGCCAAAGGAAGGGCAAGGACGCATATAAAGTTTACCAGTTCCTCAATGAGAAAAAAGCCGTGCATAAACACAAATCTGCAGGTACAAAACATCCCCCCATAAAAAAACCCACAATGACCTTAAGTAATTTTCATTGAATACCAATGTTGTCGGTCCTTTTTAAGATTGTTTTATCTCGATCTGTTTGTAATTTTGTCAATTGTTA
Source organism: Saccostrea glomerata (assembly GCA_003671525.1). Taxonomy (NCBI): domain Eukaryota; kingdom Metazoa; phylum Mollusca; class Bivalvia; order Ostreida; family Ostreidae; genus Saccostrea; species Saccostrea glomerata. Next base: position 2,811,718 of record PRKT01000018.1, on the reverse strand, counting down.
TTTCAGAGCGAACCTCTATCCCAAAAATAACCCAGACCAAAACGAAGAGGAGTCTGCGAGCTCGCAATACCAAGAGAATCTCTTACAGGAAGATGGTAGAGATGGACAGCGAAGGCGAAGAGGAGGAGTCATCCTCAGACTTCATTATGTCGGAATCCGACAGCTCAGCTTCCGTGGGGGTCAGTGCACTAATATGTCACAGTCTGTACTTAAGGAGTATCAAGAGTTTTCATCTTTTTAAATCTAGTGTAGTTGAGTGCTAGGACTAACAAGTCTTTTTCTGTGTTTAGAATGACACCCCGGAGCGAATGGATGACATCTCGTCAGACAATGAGCCAGTATTTGAGGAGAGCTTAGAAACACGCCTCCCAGATTTCAATAAAATCTGTAAATCTACAGGTATGTTTACTTTGATGTTGATATATGAAAAATGAATCGCATTATCAATAGCAAGGCATATCTCAGCGAATATATGTCTTGCCAAATTAAATGAACATAATATATGATCGTGTAACTATTTTTAGATCTCACATCCCTCCAGCTGCCCCCTGAGAAGGACCTCCGAGGTCACGTGCCCTACCCTTACCCCAGTACCAACAATCTTTTCCAGTCCCTCTCCCAGGTATCCCCCTCGATCGGGGGAACTAGAGATGATGGTAAGTTATTTTTTCATTAAAGGTATTTCAGTCTTTGTTAGAAGGATGTAGCATTTATTTTAAAATCAGTGCAATAAGGTTAAATATTTTGCATATTTGCTAATAAATGGACAAGTAAATAGCCTTAAAGGTAGTTTTATTAAAAGATTAAAGCAAAACATGTGTTGTAAAAGAGGTTTAAGGGAGTTTAAATTTTGATTTTTTTTTTTGCGGTTTACAGAGTCCGCCTCGACCACAAGCAGCACATTAACTGACGAAGAACTGATACAGCTGGTTATGGAAGCCGAGGTCCAAACACCGGAAGCGGAATACACAGATTTGTGGGGCAGTGGACTTCCGGTGCCACAGGAGGTCGCTTACATTGATGCCATAGTTGGTAAAGACCGATTTCTTTTTAAGTTAATCAAATCAAACATTTCTTATAAATTTAAAATGGTGTTTGTCGCATTATTTTATTTATTCTTTCGTAGAAGAAGGTGATACGACCTACTTAATTTTGGACAATGTGGAAAATGAAGTTGTGATCACAGATACCCCCGCAGTGCGCTGTGAACAGATCACAAATGGAGAGGTCATGGTAAGGGTGAATTCTTGCATTCAGTGATAAAAAACACAAACATTTACCGATGACATTCGTAATACTTCAGATAAAGGGTCAGACGAGGGTCATTTAAATTATAGTTCTATTTCTCTTTATTTTTTAGCAGTACACTGGATTGACAGATCTCTCACAGCTATGAACTAATAAAGTGACTCTGTGAAAAAAACACTGATAATCCAATTATCATCCGTCGGTCGGACAGACAAACCAGCGAAGGCCCCGTCGATTTCAAGAGTGTATTCATCCGCCATTCTTCGAAGAGAATCATCCTTCATCATTCATTATATACTATTGTTGGGGTGAATTAAGAACGACGATTTGATTTTTTATTGTTTTTGTGGGAAAGGAAGCTGGTCTCCATTTTCTCATTTTGTGCAATATCGTGATATATCTTGTCACGTGACCGAGACTGTCATATGACGGATAAACTATACCAACTGCTCAGGTTGAAAACAAAATTAAAATAAAAGGACCAATCGTTTCCATGACGATTATACCGGTGCACTGTTGAGTACAAAGGAATAAAAAAAGAATTAAACAATAAATGGAAATGATATGTGGGAACTGACACTCGTATGTAGACAAACATGTACTTGATAATGTATAAATATAATGTGTATGTTGCTGAATACTAGTAAAATGTGATATATCAAAAGGAATATGATTTGTGTTTTATGAACAGAATATGCGAGACATGTTATAAAATTCGCTTACTTTCAAATTAAGAATATAAGCTTTATATACTGATTAATTTTACAAGAGCAAAATGGCAATCGTGGGGGTTACCCAAAGCTTTTGTTTGTTTTGTTACACGTTTTGTAGCAACTTCAGCATCACGATTAAAACTCAAATGCTTCACACTGTTAATTCAGAATGTCGGAAGACTTTTTTAAAGAAATGTTTTGACAAGGACCCAGAACATTTGAGTCCCTGGCAAGTCCTGGGCAGGGAACAAAATTCCAAATTCTGTTTATACCTCTTTATGACATGCCCAAGAAGGGTCACCTAAAATCTAAATGGAAATTAAGTTTAATTCTACTTTTATAAACCCTGGGATATATATAACAAAGCAGGCTAATCATATGGAAAAAAAAATGGAGGAGGATAATGACTAGGTCGTAAACTATCAAAAGAATGTCCCACCTCTGACAATGTAGAAGTGGTCAACTACTCAAGATAACAGTTATATTACATGTATATTTAAAAATCCCAAAACAAGAAAATATAGAAAAACTTTTCTTGTAATTAATGTCAAGAGTTCGTAAGGAACCATATCCTTTTAGCAAAAAAAGAAAAGAATTCTGGGTTAGAGATGAAAAAAAGCCAATTCCTTACCACCATTGGATAAGGAAAATTAATCATAAATTAAGAAAATAAAGAAAAACATTGCAAATATAGCAGTTTTCATAAGGAACTATGCCCTTTTAGCCTCAAGGAATACTCGAATAAAATGCATGTGGGCAATTATAGTGGAACAACAATTCATATACACTATGAATAAAAAGGCAAAGCTAATTTAATAGCACACCCTTATGGGCTCCTAAGGCAACATAAAAACATTATATTCACCCGACCTATATCTAACTCGTACGAAATAAAAATATACAGTTGAGCCTCGTTTATTCGGATACTTTGAATCCACTTCCAGGCCATATAATCCGGATAACTGAATCTCATCTGAACTCATTCACAAGGTAGGTTTTTAAGAGCAATATTACATAACATAATTGTTGAACTGCTAATTTTCAAGAAATTGAATCGATGAGTATAGGTTAAAAATTACACAGATCTGGTGATATAAAAAGGTGGTGGGCAGGTGTACTGCCAAAAATATACTGCACATACTCTTAATGTGACAAGACCCACGGCCAACTGAGTATGTTCGAGTTTCGCAAGATTTGGCCACTGTATAGTCTCCTGAGGGCTAGCCTGGTTCCCTGTCCCTGTTATGCTTCGTATACTAGTACTACGCGTCCTGCCTTGCAAGGATGAGACAGGGGACCAGACTACCTCAGGGCAGGGAACACTGTCCTAGTCTCGTTTAACAAGTATTATGAAGACCCATAACCTTTTTCATGCTAATGCAGCTTGACTCTAAAGCTCAGGAGTAAACTGTATAACAAGTTTTATCATGTCTTATACCGGAACGTCCATGATAAGAAAAACGTACTGTTCTTAATCCATGACCAACTAGTCGAGACCTTTGCAGCCACCTTGACTGTGATGTTAGTCGCAAGGGTCATGTAATTCTCAAGTTTGGTAAAAGATGAAGTGTTCAAACATTATTATCTCAGCTAGATGTCCATGAGCAACGAAGAAAGGATTTTCAAAATTTGCCCAAATCAGCCCACTCTGGTGTCTGAACACATTGAACCAAGGGGCCACGAAGTTCAATTTTTTTTTGTAAAGAGTTCATTGTTAATTATACTCATGTAATCATGCCAACCGATAAAGCGAAACATCTTACGTTTACCAGGCTTTATTAACGATTTTGATATTTTACGTGCCTGGCCAAAAAAAAGTAAGGAAGACGTAAGATATTTCGAACAACCGTATGCAGAAAAGGGGATTTGTTTGAGATTATGTACAATGATTTTGAAGGTTTCTGTCCCATCCGAAAGTCGAAGGAAAACAGACCCCACGAAACCAATTTAAACATTCCATGTTCCCTACACGCTATATATATATATATATATATATATATTTATACTGAAATTCATCAAATCAAGCGTTTTGCGGAAGCTGGAAATAATGTACGACGACGGACAAAAATAGACAGCAATGGGTCACGTGATTCAGTGGACCTACATATCCAGGTATAGCAAATAAAAAAACTCGAACACACAATACACACATAAACAAAAGGTGAGTTTATTCTCGGTACCACCTTTTTTAAATATAAGATAAACTTTTTACAACTTTATTAATACACCCAAGCGTCGGGAAAAGGGATTTGTACTAAATGGTGGTACAGTGGGGAACAGAATTGAGCAACAAACACCCTTAGCTGCTCACCCAACCGACTTATTAGTTTAAGTCCCTCTTTTGAAAAAATTATATATATTAGGGAACTGCAAAAGTGGCAGTTAGTTACAACTTACAACACTCATCCTTTCATTCAATGTTGCGCAAACACTTTTTTAGATAACTGATTTCTTTAATATTTTAATACTAGAGTTATAAATCATTACAGAAAAAAGACACCCCATTTTGTAAAACATAGGTTTCGCGTTTCTCATTCATTTCGTTTCCCCCTTTTTTTTAGCCTCGACTTTTTTTGCATATATACCTGAATACATTCCCTGAATCTTCTCGTAAAAAAGGTATTAAAACATACCTAATGGTTACTTTCCAAAAACGTTTTTTGTGTCTACAGTTCCCACATTAAAGGTAAGAAGATTTCGCTCGACATACATACATTATATACTGGTGTTAGGTAACCAAACAGTCTTTATCTGATGTAAAATGATACACTATTTTACAGAGAATACATTTATAAATGGCAACAAATGTAAATCACTTGAATGGTTGGGGAAAAAGTAACAAGGGTATCTTCACTGTACACTGTACATAGTAAGTTAGACACATGTTGTTTCTGTATCATACATAGAGGTATAGAATATATTTATTATTCCAGATCAGGGCCCCTGTGGGCATATTACATACATGATTATTAAACAGAGCATATATAATAGTAATAAAAAAATGTGATGCAACAATATTGTTCAGCATATTCTTAGTACATGTATATACTTAATCAATTTACAAATGGCTCATAAGTTGAGATAATTACTAACATGTGAAATTTAAATACATATTGTAAAATATAAACAAGTACCACCGTGTACCATAATGCAAAAAAGCCAGAGATACACACACACACACACAAATATATATTAACATAAACATACAAATACATGTAACAATAAAATTCGATTGCTTTTTTAATGTATGTACCAAAAATGTACAAACGCAAATTAGAATTAATCCAGACAAATGAACTTTGCAAAAAATAGTTAGATACTCGAGGAAGGGAAAGGTTTTGTTTGTTTGTTTGTTTGTTTGTTTGTTTTTTAACATCCCTCTCAATATTTTTTTTACACACTTGCCGACAGAGGGCCGCAAACTTATTCCTGTTGTCTTCCTGGCATATACTTAGGGCTATTGAGCAGTCCGGTATCGTTTTCGTGTTAACACCTACTGCAACACAGGTCTTCGGTTTGTGTGAATTCATCCTTATTACTAATCATGTTTACAATTACTAACTATGATAGTCATTTACTTGCTATTCTGACTAAATGGATTACTAATAATTACTAGTTTTTCTTAATCTAATATCTTATTTTAAAAACAACAAGTAAAACTTTTTTTAGAGTGATTACATGTTCTAACATTTCTATCTTGAAAAAAAGTAGGCATAATATATATATACTGTACAAAGCACTTATGAAAAATAATGAATTAACAAAATTCGGAAACAAATTTTCTTTAATTTAAATTAAGGGGGGAAGCCCGAAGGAATGTGTATAGATGCTTTATACGGGTCTCTACCTTTTATTAAAAATGAGAAGTTTACACTTGGTATTTAATGCTATCTTTCATCGTTTAGATAAGAACAATGAGCAATTTTAGAAAACTCTAAATCAATAGCAGTTGTAAAGAGTGCAAACACACGGTCACCCTGAAAACTGGAGGATTGGATCAAGTGCTAAAAAGGAGCGAGCATCCCCTGTCGGCGGGTCACACCTTCAAAGAATCCTTTGTATTGATCAGCTAAACGGAACAATTAATTAATATGTATAAGAGAACAATAGCTTACAACTAGTATGTACAATATCAGTCAAAAACCGGCCTAACGATTGGTTGTATTTGTAAAAAATTGCAATGACATGCTCTTGCATATCGAATTAATTGGGAGACACTGCTATTGTAAGAAAATACCATCGATACATCTTAATGTACATTAAGAGAGATAACAATGACTCAAATGTGTATTAATGAAATCGGCTCAATAAAGAAGCACATATAGTTCCCTTTGGAATTCCAACAGAACTTGGAAGACTTTCATCCAATTGATTCAAACTTCCTTTTTTTAAAAATATGAACTGAAATGCATGTAATTGTGTGTTAAATCAGAATGTAGATTGTAAATGACAAATCACTTTGAAATTACATATACATGCGCTTTGAAATTACATATGCGTGTACTTTGAAATTACAATAAAATATGTTCCAACTAGATGACCAATCACAAGAAAGGTATTTTTCCGAGTTGACTATTTTACTTTATATGATGTCAACAGGCCTGGGGATCGTAACATGAAGCTGTTTAGCAAACTTTTTGTACAACGGGTCCATGTCCTCGGCTAAAACCTCGCTTTGTTCGCTTTATATTAGGATGGATACTTAGTACATGTATAACATACATTTTGTATTTTAATTGTCAAATTAATACAAAAATCTGCCCATTCTTACAAGGTATCGAGATATCTCTCTTCATACTTAGTCCGTCATCGGGCACTTTCCTCCACAGAACTTTTAAAAAGAACAGTTTTCTTGCCATTAGATTTTTTTTAAAATCTGTGTCAGCCGAACTTCAGTTGAAATAAAATACATATACATAAATAAGAAAAAGAAAATAAATTCTTTCAAAAAAGAAGAAGAGATATTAGTGATGATTGATATTCAAGTCTTCAGTTTTTGACACACAATTCATATAAACAAGACCCTATGATAAGGAATATTTTTACTTAAGATACGAATGTTTTGTCATAAAGTATATTTTTTAAAAAAGAATTAAATTGACGGTATGTTTTATATTAATTTAAAATTCAAAATATAGAGTGAAAACCAAACCTTATTGAAAAAAAAATTAATTCGTGGATATGGTATTTTCTGTTAATTTTTTATTTATGCATGCAATAAATAAATGATTTTTTTTAATTAAGTGATTGTAACATATGATATTGGATAACCAATTTAAATAGGCAATAACGAGTTTAATGATTTTTCTCCACAAAAGCATTTTTTTACTTTCTTTTTTTGTGCCGATCCCTGATATTGTCCCAGTGTATACGCATATTCTCTTTGTAAATGACTCCAATAATACAAGTTTGTTCAACTTTCATTTCTTATGGTTTATGTAGAATTGTGGATGGTCGACAAGAAGGCACGTGACACATACTTTCATTCTTTATCCAATCAAGATCCTGAAAAAACTGATGCTTTTGAACAGCTCCGCCCCCTTTCGGCATTGTCATGTTGTAAATTTTGAATTTACCGGGTGGCAGTAAATACAAAATTTTGTATTTACTGCCACCCGGTAAATTCATAATTTACAACATGACAACATCTTCACCCGAAGGAAGAGTTTCAGATTCCGCAGTGGATTCGAATCCGCTAACTTAGAACACCTCCTTACTCCGTGACTCTAAAGCAGACGCTTTAGCCATTGCACCGCGCCGGAAACGAAGAGGGGGGTAGGGGGGGGCGTAAAGGCCGGGGACTGCAGAATGGCGTGAGACCGGAGAAGGGGACAGGGAGGGGGATAAAGTCATTGAAACTTATCAAAGTATGTATATATCAGACAATGCAGATTTGGAGTGGGTTTGCGTCGAATCCTCTGCACATATAGATAGTATGTTTTTATCATTATGCTTCAATGGTATAAGGAAATCTATAAGAACAAATTTGAAATCATATGACTGACTAACTTTATCCATCACACTACTTGTCTCGCTCTGAAAAATTATATGATTAAATTAGATTTTGATATCCATACATTATAATCTAAAAAGAAATTGAATTTTTTTACTTTTCTTCAGCAAATTATCGACTTGACCCCCCTTATTCGCCCCCCTCTCGTATCATCACACCATATGCTTAATTTGTCACATAAACCCAAATTAACATGATATACTTTATACATTTTTCCGAGTATCGCATTTACTTGTAGTTATCCTTTCTCTTTCTTCCTCAGAAAAAAATCCCAACCTATCCTTGGTAGTGAGATAAATACATATTGTTATACTTAAGGCATCCCGACCTCCCCCTTCTCTTAAATACATGTAAACAGGATGTCACCTGCAAAAATTTTTAATTCTAAGCTACATTTGATCATTGATAAGGATAAAAATTATAGCTGTTTTTATCAATAATCAATAAATGACGTAAAACAGAACAACAGAGAATGTTTTAACTGATATGATATTTTTAGATTAACCTTAGGTTAAACCTCCATACATAGGGAGTCACGTGACTCAATACCAAGAAAAAGTCAATTTATACAATCTTGGGAAGTCCTCATATCTTTATAATGGCGGCAAATTTACATTTTGCTTTTTGAAAAATACTTCGAGAGATTTGAGAAATTCTCATTTCTACCTAAATCAGTAAAATATAATTGCAAAAATTTTCAGCATGAAGTTTATGACACGCGGACTTGTTGTAAACGTAAACATATCACACAATGCATTGCGCTATACATCGACTGCCGTTTTCAGAAATTCACCGCGGCTCGATTTTGCTTTTCTGAAAACAAGCTAGCAAATCGACCAGATACTAAGATTCAAAGTAGTGAATACGGGGTTTAAGAAGAGTCTCTCTGAATCGTTTCCAAAGAAGCTGACACTTTTGTCAAAAATTTTATTTTTGTTAATATTTTTTGTGATATTTTTTAAATTATCTCTCACTCTCTGTTGATTCTGGACATTGACTTCTTTTGGACTTGTTTACTGTGTTTCTAAGGAAAACTACAATGGGATTTGACAAAAATAAACGGACAGATGAAAAAATGACGAAAAAGCGTCCGGTGGAGCGACAGAAAATGCGGCCATGGCTGCAGGACATGTTGGAAAATGGTGGAGTTCAGGGGCTGGAATGGTTTAATAAACATAACGATCAGTTTAAAATCAACTGGAAGCATGGGTCTAGACATGGCTTCAACACCAGAAAAGACGCCAGTCTCTTTGAGAAATACGCACAACACACAGGTCAGTAACAAATTATTCTACATGTCCAGTCCTAGTAATAGTACTTCCTCCTCCATGCAGCCCCCTCCCCCCAAACATCACATGATTCAGCCATTTAAAATTTCTTTTTATTAAACTGGATTTTTTTTTAGGATCAACTTTTATTTTGAATTGTGAATAGGCCGAACTTTCGTCTATTTAATCGTCAAAATTTAATGCACACCTCTATTCTATATAGATTTTCATTTATTGATAATGCATTCATCAAGTGCATGAATTTACGTCAACAGAGAACCCAATTTACTTATATTCGGTCATTTATTTGTTACTTTGTATATTTCTGTATCATATATCTTTGTGTATTAATGTGTTTGATTTTGTTGTGCGCGAATAATGAAATACAAACCTGAAATATTTTAGCACATTTTAACACAGACTTTAAATTGATTTTAATTAATTTATATTTTAAAAGATGAAAATACTTTTGCACATAATATAAGTTATCGGTGTTGTTTTTTTCAAGTTATTTTTTCAAGTCTGACATAAAATATGCTTTTTTCGTTCATGGTCATGACTTGAATTATATATGATGCAGAAAAAATAAATTAATAAAAGCATCTCACAGAAAGAATAATTCTAAATTAACAACATCTTCATTTATCATATTGATTAAAATTTTGTTGAAATGAGAATAAAAAATGTTAAATACCAATACAAAATTTTGAAATTTACACGTGAAAATGCTCTACAATAATTTGCAAAATAATTTTTATTGATTTTTTTTTTTATAATTTATTCAAATATTTAATTAATCTGTTTTAGAACGATTCAAACTTAAGAGATATTACACTATCAAAACTGAAGAATTCAAATTTCTTTTTATTATAACTTTTATTTATAATATTAAAAAAATATAATTTGTTAATTAAAGCCAAATTTGAACATTGATTTGATTTTTTTTATATCAGGGCTTTTGCCACACAACTGTAATATTTCAAGTTGTAATAATTAATTTTGTTTAAGAAAGATTCTTTTGTACCCCTGAATGGGCGTGATATAAAATTTTTTATTCTATTCCTGACCTTTTTTTAAATTTCATTTTCGAAGAATACTTCAACATTCTGCATGTTGACTTATAAAACAAGCGAACAAAACAAACATGTATTTGTTTATATACATGTATTAATATTATTTACAGGAAACCTTGAAGGCATATTCTCCCAGCTAATTTAATATGACAATTATTATTTTTTTAATATATAAAAAAAATACAAAGTAGTGCAGTGTGCGTAAATCTCAAAATATGAAAAATAATGACAGAATATTCGTTCATTATCTTTAAAAATATCTATATTGTGTGGATAGAAGTATTTTACAAATCCATACAAAACAGTGTTTAAAAATAAATATTTTAATACTTATTGAAATTTATTTTGCTATAAAAATCATGAAATGAATGGTCGAGGACAAAACAGTAACTACTTTGGTGTATTTGTTTATTTTATATCTTTGCGCATGCTTGATGACATGCTTTCCAAGCATATTCATTTAAAAGATAATTAGACGTACATTTCAATTTTTTTAAATTCTAAACCGAAGTAATTTTATGAAGAATCTCAAAAACTCGGAGAAAATTGACACATTTGTTCATTTTCTTAAAAAATAATATAAAATAAAAGAAAACAACAACATATAATTCATTTTTTTTAAACCAAACTTTACAAAACATAATTTAAGAAAAATCTTCATTTTCTTATTAATTTCATTTTGATATAAAAATAATAAAACAATATTTTTCTTTAAAGAACAATAAAGACGTATTCTTTATCAATTACACTGAAAACTGCTCAAAAATGTTTTTGTTTTTTTTCAAAATTATTTTATCTGGCATAATTGACAATTTTTAAATTCGAAAAGTATATGGAAAACTCAGAGTTGGTTGTCTTTTTGTATTAATTTTTATAATTTTTAATTGAATACAAATGTTGTCATTTTTTTTTGAGATATAATATTGATAAATAATACTTGATTGTGAATCTTTATTTTTCATTATAATTTCATTGATTATCATGTTCATGTATTATTTACTACTAATTTGTATCTTGACCAATTATAAAAGGAGAGGGTTTACATAGGCATTGCCTGTTGCCCAATCCTGATTGAATTATACTCAATAAAATATGTTTAAAGTAAAGTAAATGTAGGCAAAGTGCGATTTCGTTCAGACAAATAAAAAAATCGTCAGATACGATGAGGGGTGGGGGTGGGAGCAAACAAACTAATAAATGAAATTATAGGGGAAAAATTAAATTTAGAAATAAAAATGATCGTGTCTATCAAGTATTCCATCTTTCTTCTTCGTATCCAATTTATTCAATTTATGTCCCGAAAACTATTAATAATTCATCTCATAACTCCTTTAATTTTACAGCAAAAAATAAATAACCAAATGATTCAATTATTAAATCCTTCAGACATGCTAAAGCGCGCATTGACAAAAATAAATAAATAAATAAATAAAATAAATTAAAATGTATGATATATGGCTTTTTTCCTTGACTGAAAGTCAATAACTAGTTGGATTGCATATCAAACATCATTTAAAAACTTTTAAAAGATTGTTTGAAATTCTTAATTATAGGACGATGGGATCCCGATGATCCAAACCCCAAGAAATGGAAGGCAAACTTCCGGTGTGCTCTTAACAGTCTCCAAAATGTCATGGAGATCAAACAATTGGGAGAAAGCAAGGGTGCGCATGCCTACCGCGTATATCAATTTCTGCCAGAGGAGGAAACAAAACCCAAAGATGGTAATAAGAATTCCGAAGAATTATCTGCACTTCCTAAACAGTATTAAAATAAATGACGATGTGGAAAATACATTTAATTTTTATTTTATATAATTTTTATTTAACAAAATTTTAAATATATTCTGAAGACCAGAGAAAAACAAACAAAAAGAAGACAGAAAAAACAAAATGCCGGAGAAATTTCAAATATGATGACACATCGGATGAAGAACCGGAAAAAGAGGTAGATTCTCTGCTCTTTTGTTCAAAGTATTAAATATTTCAGATATTTTATTCCAGTTAAACTTTATTTTGACGTCAACTTTTCAGCAGCTAATTCTAGAGATAATTCCGGTGGGAGAATTACAAAGTAAAGAATTGTCCTCTACATGGGGCAATGAGGAGGCACCCCCTTCACCCCCTGTCTCTCCAAGTGAGTATAAATCACGGATCATCAAACTTCTTTAAATAAAGTACTAGAAAAAATATGGATACTTCTATAGCTAGTTGGGCTTTTTGAGTGGGAAGCTGTGTGGTGTAGCGGTACAAAAGGAATTGACATGCAGAGATTTTTCGTTTGATTTTGCATGTTTTATTTTTTCCAGAAGCGTTTTTTACACTGATATATATACATGTATATACACTGTACATGTACACTGTATTTGAAGGTTTACACAGGACGCAAAGCAGGAAATAAATGAAAGCTTTTTTTTTTAATTCAGAGCCTCTGGTTCACAATTTTACATACAAAAATCACATGGCGGGCTGCATTGTCAGACAGATTCCCAGAAAGAGACCAGCCGAGCAATCTCTTCCCAGGGATGGTACGTGAACAGAAATTGAACTTTATTCAACAAAATAATTGTGTTCTCTTTCTAAAAAATTATCATAATGTGAAGATTTTTTTAAATTATAGATAATGAAGATCTGGTAGAAATGACACAATCGGAAGCACAGGTAATATATTCTTTTGGTATAATGAAGATGGCAATTTTTGAGGTTCTAGAATAACAATTTGCAATATAGTTGAAACAATAGAACTCTTCATGTTTGCAATGTAAGAATTCTGAGTACTTTTCAACCCACAGCCTGTACAACAAACCAGAAAAAGAAGGCGGCTTAGCAACTGTGATGACGAAAGCATGACGTCATATTCGCAACTTTCCGTGACCGATGAATCTTCCAATATTTCCAGCTCTTCAGATTCCTGCACCTCTACCCCCTCCAGTCCAGGAGAGGAAACAGACAATTTACCAAATTTTGCAAACTTCTCCCCGTACTTCCTGGGTATGGCAATACTTTCTTTAAAGGGACACGGACACAGATTCAGCTAAACTTATACATTGTATTCCTAAAGATATCTTGAATTTTTGTCCTTCTATCATGGTTTTATAACATTCTTTTTCTTTTGTTTTGTAGATAAAGACTGGGTTGTAGAAAGCGAGGAAACAGTTACCACGACACAGTGAATACATTTAAGTGACCAAAACATATTAATTAATAAAGCTATTAGCTACAGCTAAGATAGACAGTGGCTGTTCAGTATTGATGACAGTACCGTTGTCCTGGGCAAATTGCTACATTGAGATTACACACACATTACACTGTTGAGCGGTGTCTAAAAACGTTTACAATGCACACTTTATTTTAATATATGTATGTATGTATGTATGTAAAAGACAGAAGGTAACACTATAGCATCATGTACTGTCATAATTGTTATACCTTGGAAATTTGTCTGTACGAAATTGGTCATTTCATATATCATTAATTTGTTTTGTATATTAATTAAATATTGCATATGCATGAACATTTATTTTCTTTTATCATTAAAATGATTGTTAATCACTTGAAGTTTGCGAATAATGTGCCATATTTATTGTTAAATTCTGTCATGTCTCCGAACTTGTTTATTAGATGTTGAAATGACAATAAACCATTTTTGTGTACATTTTTTTTTTTTTGCTAACACAAAAGTATTTGATGTGTTAGCAGGAATTTAAATAAATCAGCATGGATTCGAAGTTTCTTTGTACCAATTTCTTAATCATCTGAGCATAAGCAGTTTTACTTGGAATATCAACGAGTATTCGAATATCGATCGGTCAGGTGCACGATTCACATTCGGTTATTTGTAAAAGTGTATTATTTTCAATTTGTCTAAATTTTCAGTTATTCTACTTTCAAGGCAATAAAAATATTGACAGTTTTTTTTCCACTTAATCATAAAATTTATCGAGAAGAGATCAACCTTGAGAAAATGTCAACAGTTTACAAGATTTATGTTAAGTCAATGTGATAATACTTTGTTCAGATAAAATAGACAAGACCTCCGATGTCTGTATCAAAAGCTTTGATCAGATCAGATCTAGTGAGACCTATTTGTATAGAAAAATGAAGTATTGGAGGCAAAGCTTTCATATCTGTGATATATCGGTAAGGCTGTGTCCCTTTTTTGTTCTGACGTCAGGGCTTGGCCTTCTTCAAATAATCGACATGTGTGCTACTATAGTACCGTGAACTCAAATCGACACATGCATGTCCTGCATTTCTCAAGAACAGACTTCAATCAAATTACAGATGTAAAATATAATTTGAGATAACGTTCAAAATAAAAACACAATTTTGGCCATACATTTTATTTTGAATATTGCATAAATAATTTGCAAATTTTCAAACATTTTTGGGATAATAATATATTTACCGTTTATGGTTTTTGGGCCAAACTTAAAATTTACAACCTTTTAATTTCTAAACGCAATAAGGAAGTGTTTCATGCTTCCTTTCTATGACATTGACCTTGTTCAAATGACCTTGACCCAATCAAAATATAAAAAAAATATTTTGTTTTATATTTGTTTATCATGTTTAAAGTATTCCTTTTTTGCTGTTAATATGTGTTTGACCTAATAGATTCGATTGATAGAATTTTAATTTCAAAAATATGAACATTTTTAGTGTATATTACTAATTAACTTTGCTTAAAACCGTTGAACAAGTAAGCCAACGAGAAAGGAATAACCAGTTGTACCAGAAGCTACGGACTAATCATTTAGATGGAGACTCAATCAAGGCGGCCACAAGGTATTTCCACCTGGCTCGGGCTGCAGCTGCTGGCTACAAACAGAAAGAAAATATGCTTCACAGAAAAACACATAAAATTTCAGAATATAATTACTGTAGTTTTAAAAACAATGAATAACAATAAACACTGCTTTCTAAGAAAATTGTGCTCCTTTGTAAAGAAAATATATAAAATAAGCTCCCCGGCCTAAATTCCCATACTTCACATTTATAGCAACCCAATCGGCAATCCTCGGCTGACTCCGCTACACTCCATTTATGTGCGAGGTACGAGTCATCCGAGGAACTCCGATTGATAGCAACCTACAATTTTTTCTCTTTTTTGTTTAATTTCTTATTCACGCATGCCTTTTAGACCTACTGTTGTATATAAAATCACCTATATGTTTTTGTAGTCTCCGTATACTATTGTAAAATGGCGAAGAGATTCAAATAAATGATTGATGTTTTGTATTTCCACCTGGCTTGGTCTGCAGCTGCTCGTGGTGCTGTCCCCATGGATAGATCTCTACTCTTCAGGACTTAGATAAAGACACTATTTTATAAAAATTTGATTAAAACGAATTTCATAATTTGGATAAAGAATGTATTGCTTGCACATAAAATAAAAATTAATGTATTTTTGTTTCACGATTAAATTAGTATGTTCGACGTCTAGGAGTCACATAAATAAACCAAATGAAATCTACAAGTTCTCTGTTTTTACAAGAAACAGTATACGAAAGGGGGCGGAGCTGTTCAAAAGCATCAGTTTTTTCAGGATCTTGATTGGATAAAGAATGAAAGTATGTGTCACGTGCCTTCTTGTCGACCATCCACAATTCTACATAAACCATAAGAAATGAAAGTTGAACAAACTTGTATTATTGGAGTCATTTACAAAGAGAATATGCGTATACACTGGGACAATATCAGGGATCGGCACAAA
Source organism: Saccostrea glomerata (assembly GCA_003671525.1). NCBI lineage: Eukaryota > Metazoa > Mollusca > Bivalvia > Ostreida > Ostreidae > Saccostrea > Saccostrea glomerata. The sequence goes on along the minus strand of PRKT01000018.1, from coordinate 2,795,688 downwards.
AAAAGAAAGTAAAAAAATGCTTTTGTGGAGAAAAATCATTAAACTCGTTATTGCCTATTTAAATTGGTTATCCAATATCATATGTTACAATCACTTAATTAAAAAAAATCATTTATTTATTGCATGCATAAATAAAAAATTAACAGAAAATACCATATCCACGAATTAATTTTTTTTTCAATAAGGTTTGGTTTTCACTCTATATTTTGAATTTTAAATTAATATAAAACATACCGTCAATTTAATTCTTTTTTAAAAAATATACTTTATGACAAAACATTCGTATCTTAAGTAAAAATATTCCTTATCATAGGGTCTTGTTTATATGAATTGTGTGTCAAAAACTGAAGACTTGAATATCAATCATCACTAATATCTCTTCTTCTTTTTTGAAAGAATTTATTTTCTTTTTCTTATTTATGTATATGTATTTTATTTCAACTGAAGTTCGGCTGACACAGATTTTAAAAAAAATCTAATGGCAAGAAAACTGTTCTTTTTAAAAGTTCTGTGGAGGAAAGTGCCCGATGACGGACTAAGTATGAAGAGAGATATCTCGATACCTTGTAAGAATGGGCAGATTTTTGTATTAATTTGACAATTAAAATACAAAATGTATGTTATACATGTACTAAGTATCCATCCTAATATAAAGCGAACAAAGCGAGGTTTTAGCCGAGGACATGGACCCGTTGTACAAAAAGTTTGCTAAACAGCTTCATGTTACGATCCCCAGGCCTGTTGACATCATATAAAGTAAAATAGTCAACTCGGAAAAATACCTTTCTTGTGATTGGTCATCTAGTTGGAACATATTTTATTGTAATTTCAAAGTACACGCATATGTAATTTCAAAGCGCATGTATATGTAATTTCAAAGTGATTTGTCATTTACAATCTACATTCTGATTTAACACACAATTACATGCATTTCAGTTCATATTTTTAAAAAAAGGAAGTTTGAATCAATTGGATGAAAGTCTTCCAAGTTCTGTTGGAATTCCAAAGGGAACTATATGTGCTTCTTTATTGAGCCGATTTCATTAATACACATTTGAGTCATTGTTATCTCTCTTAATGTACATTAAGATGTATCGATGGTATTTTCTTACAATAGCAGTGTCTCCCAATTAATTCGATATGCAAGAGCATGTCATTGCAATTTTTTACAAATACAACCAATCGTTAGGCCGGTTTTTGACTGATATTGTACATACTAGTTGTAAGCTATTGTTCTCTTATACATATTAATTAATTGTTCCGTTTAGCTGATCAATACAAAGGATTCTTTGAAGGTGTGACCCGCCGACAGGGGATGCTCGCTCCTTTTTAGCACTTGATCCAATCCTCCAGTTTTCAGGGTGACCGTGTGTTTGCACTCTTTACAACTGCTATTGATTTAGAGTTTTCTAAAATTGCTCATTGTTCTTATCTAAACGATGAAAGATAGCATTAAATACCAAGTGTAAACTTCTCATTTTTAATAAAAGGTAGAGACCCGTATAAAGCATCTATACACATTCCTTCGGGCTTCCCCCCTTAATTTAAATTAAAGAAAATTTGTTTCCGAATTTTGTTAATTCATTATTTTTCATAAGTGCTTTGTACAGTATATATATATTATGCCTACTTTTTTTCAAGATAGAAATGTTAGAACATGTATACACTCTAAAAAAAGTTTTACTTGTTGTTTTTAAAATAAGATATTAGATTAAGAAAAACTAGTAATTATTAGTAATCCATTTAGTCAGAATAGCAAGTAAATGACTATCATAGTTAGTAATTGTAAACATGATTAGTAATAAGGATGAATTCATTTACTTATAAAATGATTTACTAAATATCAATAGAATTACTTAAATTATAGGAATTGTATTACTTTAAGTTAGTAATGAACTACTCATTTTTGTTAAATTATTATTACTTAATTTACAGATAATATGCTTTCTATTTACTAAATTTTATGAATTATTACTAAGTAAATGTAATTCTGAAATTAATCAAAATCTAGAATATTATTACTCAAAAGAATACTAAGTAAATGAAATACTTATCATATTTACTAAAATCGATATTATTTACTCTAGAAACACTGCAAGGTACCGACCCTCTGACATGTGAGTACTACTCACAGATTTCTTTATTTGAGTTCCCTAATTGGGCCCTCTGAATAGTTTAATAGAAGAAATCTACTTATGATGGAAACAATTATATTTTCTATTTCTTTTGCCAATTTCTTTGTAATTATTTTATTATATATAACAATAAAACATTTGATTCCAAATTCGAAAGCCTTATAAATTGAATAAGTTGTATCTTTTTAAGGACCATTTTAAAAATGGTTAAACATTTCAAGTACTTAATTTCGCATTTTTATTAGTGTGACTTTTTTTTTCACATGAAGATATATTTAGAAGAAAGATAACTCCTCCTCACAGACAATTAATGATTAGACTACCATATTTAAGTAAATACTGATCTGAATTCTCCTTGATTTAGTAAATAAATTTTTGTTTTAAGTAAATAAATTAATACAATTCAAACAAGATGTGTTTGTGAAACACCTATGCCCCTGTATGGCAACATAGCAAAGGTTAAACTTTTCTTATATGCAAATTTAAATTATTGGGATTTCTTGATATCTCCAAGGTCAAAAGGTCAAGGTTATTGGTATCTAATGAAAGGTCTTGCCACAAAAAATACATTTGTGAAATGTGGAAACACTTGCCTCAACCCTTCAGAAGTTATGGTCAAGGTTACCAATTTTGAAATGTAGGTCAAACTCCAAGGTCAAGGACAAAGGGACAGATTTGGTGGTACCCTAAGAAAGGTCTTGTCACAAGGATGAACTATGTAAAGTATGAATGCACTAACCCTAATCCTTTTAAAGATACAGTCAAGGTTTGCTTTTTAAAAGTGGGTCAAACTCCAAGGTCAAGGTCAAAGGGTCAAAGTTCTTGGTATCCTATGAATGGTCTTCTCAAAATGATTACATATATGTAAGTATGAAAACACTATTCCTTACCGTTCAAAAGTTATGGCCAAGGTTAAAGTTTTTTTTTCACAAGGATGGAAATCTCCAGGGTCATGGTCAAAATTTCATAGTTGTTGGTATTCAATGAATGTTCTTAGCTTTCAACAAAAAATATATATGTGAAGTATTAATGTCCTGGTATTTACTGTTCAAAAGATTTGGATAAAGAATAAGTTTGGATTTTTTGTGTATAAGTGAGTCAAACTTTAAGGTCAAGGTAAAATTTGGTGATACTCAGAGAAAGGTCTTGTTACAAGGAATACACGTGTGAAATATGAAAGTCATAGCTTCACTAAATCAAAAGTTATGGGCAAGGTTAAAGTTTCTGCAGATAAACAGACAAACATAGGGACAGCTAGACAGACAGACGGACACGACAAAAATTATATACCCCCGAAACTTCGTTTACGGGGGCATTAAATTATTTATTATATAGTAAATAGTGGTAAAATGTAAGTAAAGACCACGAAATGTTATTACTTATATACGAAATTTAAGTAAATATAAATTACTAAGTAAAACTTTTTAGTGTGTAAGTAAAACAATTCTTTAAAATACAAAAATCAAGTAAAACATTTGAATCTAGTAATTGACATATATTTCAGTAATTGATTTTAAATTTTAAGTAAATGCTTAGTAATTATCTATTACTTATCTTTGTTATTTCAAGTAAAAAATGACTACTAAGTAAAACTTTTTTAAGAGTGATTGTTGACATATGATGATTTTAATACAGCTACATCGATACTAATGATACAAATACATATTTGTATGCATGTCCAGGACTCAAAAATAGATTATGCAAAAATATTCGCAAAAATGAAAGTTGTTTTCCTGTTTAAGATTGAGGAGGAAAACCAAGTCAAAACGAAAGTGAGAATATTCCAAGAGACCCCAGGAAGACCAATCGGCGTGTTCTGTGAGTTGTTTAAGGATTCATAAACAAATTGACCGTGAGTATTATTGTGTTTATAAACAAGAGGCAGAAATAACTAATTAATTTTCCACAATTACTTCTATTACATGTATTTGAATACTGAAAATAAAAACGATCTGTGCACCACTTTTATGGGGAAAATACCCTGAGAATATGATTATGTTTTTCTCGTAAAAAATCGCAGAATGTTTTGTAATACTTTTTAATTCCTTTGTATGTAGTGTATCCAAATGTACATTAAAGTTTTGATTAAATAAAAGGGTTGTTAGAGACATGTTTTCAACTAACAAGAGAGTTAAAGCTATGTTTCCAACTAACAATTATTAAGTATATTTTGGGGTTAAAAGGTTATTGCCTAAATCGGTGAATGAACCCTTTATACAGTAATCTCATCCGGGTCGAATTTCTTTTATTTATAATCAAATCTCTATCAAACTTGATGTTTCGACGTTTCCCACAATGTTTGTATCTTAGGGGCGGATCTAGGATTCTTAAGAGGACCTAACAGGTCAAGGGTCTGTTGGGCGTGTAAAAATTACAATATCGAACTAAAAGACTGATTCCGTAATCTTCGTACATGTATGTATATGTGTTTTTGGTGACAAAAGGAGAGGGGAAGAAAGCCCCCCTTCCCCCTTCCCTCTGAAAACCCAGTGTAGATCTATGTACCACTATGACCCGCTTTCCATGCACAACTAGCCCCAAAATCCAATGTGAGACATTATTTTAAAAGAACATACAATGTACATTGAAATATTGCGTATAAATTTTATCAATTGGCGCTGTTCTAAAGAATAAATTACGAAGCAGCTATTGGGGTAGATTTGTCTATCGTCATTTCTTAACATTAGACGTCGCGCATAGGTACTGGGGTTTGAAATTGCGTAAATCGTAACATTTTAAATGACGGGCGTTGGTACTTTTGGTCATTTTATCGTTTTGCCTACATGGATTTTTCTGGCAATGTGTACCAAGCTTCTATAACTTCCATTGATGATGTCACACAACATTCATTAATAAATTACTAACTAATTTACGGACTGTTCCCACTGTTCGTAAAATAGGAAGCGTTCTGTAACATGCCGTAATCTTGACAAGTTACAAGAAAAGAGAGAATGTTTTATGAAGATTTTTTACTATATAAAAGGTTCTTTTTGTGAAACTAAATGGATAAATGAAATGTGCAAATTAAGAAGTAGTCAAATGTTTCTTTACAAAATTATAAGCAAGCAGTAGGAGAGATTAATAGAGCGATTTTGATGTCTAGTCGGGTTTGTTACTACGTCACAAATATGCGTAAAATGGTATTCAATATGTATATCATTCCAAGTTTACCAAATATTTGAAGGTCATGTTTCTTAACCCCCTTCTGTTAACTGAACGTCGATGGTCAGAAACATTAAGAAGTAGGCAATTTAATGGAAAGTCCCGATTGATTTTCTGGAAATCGTAATCTTATCACTAGATAATCCCACCTTTCTGACATCTCTGACGCTTTCCTACGATCGAGGCAATTGATTAGTTAAAAAAGGGCACCATAGAATAAGAGTGAAGCATATCTTTCTTTTCACAACGTATATCATGGACCCTTCTCTTCTTGTATGGTCGTTGAAACCAATAATTTTACAATGACCTTTTCACCCCCCAAAAAGATTTCTTTCACCTTCAATCACTTTTAAAGGTTTTGAAAAGTCTAAGACAGTAAATATTTCAAGCGGTAAATCTTAATTTGTATCCACAAAACTGTCAACCAACCCATAATTTGATATTTATCGTTGACTTTTTTTTTTACCCCCAGGACACCTTGACGTCTTTTTTCTGACCACTGTGCATCTCTACAGCAAGCCAAAGTCGTACAGTACTGTACCCTGCTGTATTGCGTTTCATTCTGCTGTCGCCAAGTAAGGGGATGAACGTGGCACTGATAGATTTTAGAAATAAAGAGTCCTTGAAAACAAACACTGGGAAGAAAAAAATAATGTCGCAGTGAGCATTGGTATCTACCTAACTTTTCACTCCCTCTTTCATCCCACTTAGAAATAGATTTTTTGAGTTAAAGCGAAGCTCCCCTCCCCTTCCTTTCATGCTTGTCATTTGTTTTTTCCTGAGAAGAAAATAAATAATCTCTCTCTGCTAGACATGAATATTGTCCTGCATGTAAGGGAATGGAATTAAATAAGAAGATAACAAAAAAGTAATCATGATTAAACCCATTAAAATAATATAATCAGAAGCAGCGCAAACATAAGAGGTGGGATCAGGTGCCGTTGAGAAGAAAGCACCCCATGTCGTCCGGTCACTCCCGCCTTGCGCATGCTTCTTGTCAGGACCGGGTAAACGGAAAAATACGAAACTTCGGCGTTAAAGTAATGACCTAACAATTTGTATGAAAACCATCAGTCAACAATCGACTTATGATATACTGTATGTAATTCGCTGACAAGGTCATTATATCGAGCATGGTTTTTGTAAAAAGTTGACTCGATATCCTTGTTTTATCAACTTATTTGTAAGTAGTATGCCTCGTTTCATGAGTTGTTCTTACCTAGCTATAGCATATATACTCTTGTGTAATGGTCTAATGGAAGACATAAATTCCAAATGCAGGTGGAAACGGCACATTATTACATACACCAGAGAAGTTGACGATGGAAAAGTTAAGTCATCACATTTATCATGATTTTCGTTGCGGTGATACCCTTAACGTCTTTTTCTACAAAAATATCCAGACTTGAATTAGACGTGTCAGACACTGTGGTACCTTTTATTTTCGAGTTCAAATGGACATACTGCATCAGTGTTGGAATGAAAATGAATACTATTTATAGCTAAGACGTCGTCGATATACGTCGTGCTCTTAATGTTGACTTTTTCGTATAGAAGTTTTTAAATGTATTCTGCTTCAAATGAATATAAAACGGGGTGCAATATGTGCCCATGGGAATTCCACTAGATTCTTGGAAACAAATCATATCATCTGGGTCAACATTCTCCTCTTCCAAATCGATTATCCCCTAAGGAATAATCCTTATGTTGCGGCTTTGAATCTCATTGTGGGTCACAGAAATCAGTGAACAAACAGAGGTTACCCTGTAGCGGTATGTACCGACACAAAAAGACCCTCTATAGCTCAATACATGTAGCTGCAGAGCCTAGTTCTACATCAGCAGCTTTCCATTGAAACCGAAGCGTCAAAAATAAGTGAAAATTGTCAAACAGACGAACAGCAAATAAAAGTCAAACCTTTAAGCCCGGTTTACACGCTCTTTTTTGCAGCTCTGCTTCAAAGCAGCTGCAAAAGCAAAGCGTGTAAACCGGGCTTTATAAGAGAACCTGAGTCCTCGCGTACAATTACCTTCCTTCTACACTCGTGGCATTCCAGTTGTACTGTCAAAAGAAATCTGCTTTGCTAAAAGTAAAATAAAACTTCCAATAAATTCATTCTGCTTTATGTGTCTACATTAAATTGTATATCTAGAACCCATTACTCACAAATTAGAAACAAAACATAACATTAAATCATGAGTTATACGCCAAAAATGACCCTGATTTGAATCAACAAACAAGAGAGACAAAGTTTTTTTTAATCAAATTTATTGCACAGTATACATATACGTAAAAATATGTAACATTAAAATCTAATCTTTTTGTTTTGTGTACTTCCTCCACCGAATTCAGCAGACCTTTTGAATCCACCCCTCCCATTAAACCCTCCTCTTCTATTACCCCCTGAAAATCTATCAGTAAATCCTGAGCCCCTTCCACGTCCACCACCACCAAAGCCCCTTCCCCTCCCCCTCCCTCCACGAGCACCCTGTGAGAATGGCCTGTCCCTCTCCTGTAATTCTGGGAGTTCGGTGGCCCTACACAAGGAGTCGTATTTTCCGTCCGCCCAGTAATCGAGGACTTGGGCTTCACAGTCCGAGGGGAAGTCAAAGACAGCTCCCTGAAATTAAATCAAATCAATATTTTTATATCTGTGAGAATCCCTCAAACGCCCCTTTACTTATCAATAGATTGTCAAAAACATGCGGTATCTACGAAACTAGATATCGTGCACATAAAGCGCACCATTGTACTGAATAAATTACGAAGCAGCTATTGGGGTAGATTTGTCTATCGGTACTGGGGTTTGAAATTGCGTAAATCGTAACATTTTAAATGACGGGCGTTGGTACTTTTGGTCATTTTATCGTTTTGCCTACGTGGATTTTTCTGGCAATGTGTACCAAGCTTCTATAACTTCCATTGATGATGTCACACAACATTCATTAATAAATTACTAATTTACGGACTGTTCCCACTGTTCGTAAAATAGGAAGCGTTCTGTAACATGCCGTAATCTTGAAAAGTTACAAGAAAAGAGAGAATGTTTTATGAAGATTTTTTACTATATAAAAGGTTCTTTTTGTGGAACTAAATGGATAAATGAAATGTGCAAATTAAGAAGTAGTCAAATGTTTCTTTACAAAATTATAAGCAAGCAGTAGGAGAGATTAATAGAGCGATTTTGATGTCTAGTCGGGTTTGTTACTACGTCACAAATATGCGTAAAATGGTATTCAATATGTATATCATTCCAAGTTTACCAAATATTTGAAGGTCATGTTTCTTAACCCCCTTCTGTTAACTGAACGTCGATGGTCAGAAACATTAAGAAGTAGGCAATTTAATGGAAAGTCCCGATTGATTTTCTGGAAATCGTAATCTTATCACTAGATAATCCCACCTTTCTGACCTCTCTGACGCTTTCCTACGATCGAGGCAATTGATTAGTTAAAAAAGGGCACCATAGAATAAGAGTGAAGCATATCTTTCTTTTCACAACGTATATCATGGACCCTTTTCTTCTTGTATGGTCGTTGAAACCAATAATTTTACAATGACCTTTTCACCCCCCAAAAAGATTTCTTTCACCTTCAATCACTTTTAAAGGTTTTGAAAAGTCTAAGACAGTAAATATTTCAAGCGGTAAATCTTAATTTGTATCCACAAAACTGTCAACCAACCCATAATTTGATATTTATCGTTGACTTTTTTTTTTGACCCCCAGGACACCTTGACGTCTTTTTTCTGACCACTGTGCATCTCTACAGCAAGCCAAAGTCGTACAGTACTGTACCCTGCTGTATTGCGTTTCATTCTGCTGTCGCCAAGTAAGGGGATGAACGTGGCACTGATAGATTTTAGAAATAAAGAGTCCTTGAAAACAAATTACCCATCGTCCACTGAGAAGAAAAAATAATGTCGCAGTGAGCATTGGTATCTACCTAACTTTTCACTCCCTCTTTCATCCCACTTAGAAATAGATTTTTTGAGTTAAAGCGAAGCTCCCCTCCCCTTCCTTTCATGCTTGTCATTTGTTTTTTCCTGAGAAGAAAATAAATAATCTCTCTCTGCTAGACATGAATATTGTCCTGCATGTAAGGGAATGGAATTGAATAAGAATATAACAAACAAGAGGCCCACGGGCCACATCGCTCACCTGAGAAGCTTTGACCATTCTGTTCTTTACCAGATTTCCCCCTTGTTATACATAATGCGTCCCCACCCTACCCCACTGATCATAATTTAGACATTTTGAAATCTACACTACCCCATGATCCTTCCATGGGCACATATGTTTCAGCTTTTTTGGCCAAGTGGTTCCTGAGAAGAAGATTTTCAAAGATTTTTCCTATATATTTCTATGTAAAACTTTTATTCCCTATAATGGCCCCGCCCTTCCCCCTGGGGGTCATGATGTAAACAATTTAGAATCTACACTATACCAGGATGCTTCCACATAAGTTTCAGCTTTTCTGGCCCAGTGGTTCCTGAGAAGAAGATTTTCAAAGATTTTTCCAATATATTTCTATATAAAACTTTGATTCCCCATTAAGGCCCCGCCCTTCCCCCGGGGGTCATGATTTGAAGAATTAAGAATCTACACTATACCAAGATGCTTCCACATAAGATTCAGCTTTTCTGGCCCAGTGGTTCTTGAGAAGAAGATTTTCAAAGATTTTTCCTAT
>PRKT01000018.1:2740154-2783181 GCA_003671525.1 Saccostrea glomerata | reverse complement strand
AATTTAGAATCTACACTATACCAGGATGCTTCCACATAAGTTTCAGCTTTTCTGGCCCAGTGGTTCTTGAGAAGAAGATTTTCAAAGATTTTTCCTATATATTTCTTTATAAAACTTTGATTCCCCATTGTGGCCTCGCCCTTCCCCAGGGGGTCATGATGTGAACAATTTAGAATCAACACTATACCAGGATACTTCCACATAAGTTTCAGCTTTACTGGCCCAGTGGTTCTTGAGAAGAAGATTTTTTAATGACCCAACCCTATTTTTGCCTTTTCTTGATTATCTCCCCTTGCGAGGGGATATGTCCCTTCGTTTTAACAATTTAAATTTCCCTTCACCCAAGTATGCTTTGTACCAAGTTTGGTCAAAATTGGCCCAGTGGTTCTTGAGAAGAAGTCGAAAATGTGAAAAGTTTACAGACGGACAGACAGACAGACAGACAGACAGACAGACAGACAGACAGACGGACGGACGGACGGACAGACAGACAGACGGACGGACGACGGACAAAATGTGATCAGAAAAGCTCACTTGAGCCTTCGGCTCAGGTGAGCTAAAAAGTAATCATGATTAAACCCATTTAAATAATATAATCAGAAGCAGCGCAAACATAAGAGGTGGGATCAGGTGCCGTGGAGAAGAAAGCACCCCATGTCGTCCGGTCACTCCCGCCTTGCGCATGCTTCTTGTCAGGACCGGGTAAACGGAAAAATACGACAATTCGGCGTAAAGTAATGACCTAACAATTTGTATGAAAACCATCAGTCAACAATCGACTTATGATATACTGTATGTAATTCGCTGACAAGGTCATTATATCGAGCATGGTTTTTGTAAAAAGTTGACTCGATATCCTTGTTTTATCAACTTATTTGTAAGTAGTATGCCTCGTTTCATGAGTTGCTCTTACCTAGCTATAGCATATATACTCTTGTGTAATGGTCTACTAATGGAAGACATAAATTCCACATGCAGGTGGAAACGGCACATTATTACATATACCAGAGAAGTTGACGATGGAAAAGTTAAGTCATCACATTTATCATGATTTTCGTTGCGGTGATACCCTTAACGTCTTTTTCTACAAAAATATCCAGACTTGAATTAGACGTGTCAGACACTGTGGTACCTTTTATTTTCGAGTTCAAATGGACATACTGCATCAGTGTTGGAATGAAAATGAATACTATTTATAGCTAAGACGTCGTCGATATACGTCGTGCTCTTAATGTTGACTTTTTCGTATAGAAGTTTTTAAATGTATTCTGCTTCAAATGAATATAAAACGGGGTGCAATATGTGCCCATGGGAATTCCACTAGATTCTTGGAAACAAATCATATCATCTGGGTCAACATTCTCCTCTTCCAAATCGATTATCCCCTAAGGAATAATCCTTATGTTGCGGCTTTGAATCTCATTGTGGGTCACAGAAATCAGTGAACAAACAGAGGTTACCCTGTAGCGGTATGTACCGACACAAAAAGACCCTCTATAGCTCAATACATGTAGCTGCAGAGCCTAGTTCTACATCAGCAGCTTTCCATTGAAACCGAAGCGTCAAAAATAAGTGAAAATTGTCAAACAGACGAACAGCAAATAAAAGTCAAACCTTTAAGCCCGGTTTACACGCTCTTTTTTGCAGCTCTGCTTCAAAGCAGCTGCAAAAGCAAAGCGTGTAAACCGGGCTTTATAAGAGAACCTGAGTCCTCGCGTACAATTACCTTCCTTCTACACTCGTGGCATTCCAGTTGTACTGTCAAAAGAAATCTGCTTTGCTAAAAGTAAAATAAAACTTCCAATAAATTCATTCTGCTTTATGTGTCTACATTAAATTGTATATCTAGAACCCATTACTCACAAATTAGAAACAAAACATAACATTAAATCATGAGTTATACGCCAAAAATGACCCTGATTTGAATCAACAAACAAGAGAGACAAAGTTTTTTTTAATCAAATTTATTGCACAGTATACATATACGTAAAAATATGTAACATTAAAATCTAATCTTTTTGTTTTGTGTACTTCCTCCACCGAATTCAGCAGACCTTTTGAATCCACCCCTCCCATTAAACCCTCCTCTTCTATTACCCCCTGAAAATCTATCAGTAAATCCTGAGCCCCTTCCACGTCCACCACCACCAAAGCCCCTTCCCCTCCCCCTCCCTCCACGAGCACCCTGTGAGAATGGCCTGTCCCTCTCCTGTAATTCTGGGAGTTCGGTGGCCCTACACAAGGAGTCGTATTTTCCGTCCGCCCAGTAATCGAGGACTTGGGCTTCACAGTCCGAGGGGAAGTCAAAGACAGCTCCCTGAAATTAAATCAAATCAATATTTTTATATCTGTGAGAATCCCTCAAACGCCCCTTTACTTATCAATAGATTGTCAAAAACATGCGGTATCTACGAAACTAGATATCGTGCACATAAAGCGCACCATTGTACTGCGTGCAGTGTGCATGTATACTGTCGAGTCCTTACTCATTGTGTCTGCAATATTTGTAGACTACGAGAATCAATTGAATATGCATAAAATCATAACGGATAGACTAAGCCTAAGAAAGGAAAATAAATATTGACAACTCTACTGTCCTTGAATGTTTTGAACTGTTCTACTCAACTGCTCGCGTGGAAAAAATGCACTTAGTCTTCATGCTTGCTTTGGAAATTTTAAACTAAGGTCTCCATGCTTGTTTTGAAATTTTAAACTCTACATGGGCTCTAAAATTAACTTCTTTTATTCAGCATGCAGACTTAAATAGCTAGTCTGTAATTCTGATCAGTACATTAAATCTATACAAAAGGGCCTTATCAATTTGTCACCCACGTGACAAGACATTTGCGTGCCGCCTCTGCTTACCATGCACAAAAATAACTATATTTAGTGCCAAGTATCATTTTTTTTTCCTACTGTGGATTTTTAATGTTTCGAAAAATTTTCACAAAAATTCCACCCCATTTTTAAAATATCTACTTGCCATTCTATCCTTGCATAGAGTTAGCCATCTAATTTTCTCCACCAACTCTTTAGGTAGACATCGCTCCAATGCACGATACACGTAGTTGTTACGCTGAATTTCTGTGTTCGTTTTTAGATAGAACGTCGTGAAGCCCTAGAACAGAATTGTAGAAAAATAAATTGACTGCTAATTTGTCTTTTTAGCAGCATATAATCAGAAAATTGTCGCAATATGGTATATTTTTTCATATTTATTGGGAATGGGGTTCAACGCTTCCAAAAACCCCTTGCATTAGTGCTGAAGATGTAAAAATCCAGGCTAAGACATATCTCCTTTTAAGTGGAGTTTATCAAAGATATACAAAAAAAATTCTCAACAACTGTGTGTAGTGGGGTGGGATGGGGGTGGGGGTGGGTGTAATTTTAATTGATCACCATCAGAAGGTATTTACGTTCATTCCGTAGATCAGAACAATTTCACTTCAATATTTACAACTGGATTTAGATGTAAACATATACAGTTTTATGAAAATAATAAACAGGTGGTGTGTTTCTTGGTCCGCAAATGTTCAATTTATAGCAAAGTATTCAATTGCATCCCAAGCAATTACAATCAAGATTTGCTCTTATTTTGTTCAAGTGTTATGCCTGAGTTCCAGTTACTCCCATAAATCATTGAATAGTGCACAGAAATAATACTAACAAATCATGTTATCTAACTAGTGTCTTCCACCACCTGGCAAAGATCCAGGTATACGGGGGCCGGTCGATACGAGTATTTGTTACTTCATTTTCTGAAAACGTAAAGTCGCCTTGTGCTATTTTTAGATCATGTTGACGAATAACGTAACAATAGACTGCTACTGTGAAACTTTATATTTATGGGTAATGGTGGCCTTGAAAGCTAAAATTTTCACACAAAAAAATCCACTTTTCTCCCCATGCACCGTTTATTCTAGATCGTGAATACAACAGTCAATATTGCTAAGTTTCCAAAGATGTCGGGAGACCTTAACAGTGCTGAAGTCACCTTTCCAACAGATCTTTGATTTACTAGTATTCCCATTTTTGCCAAGTCAATAAATCGGCATACCGTTTATGAAGGTTGTGTTGGTTTAGGTACTGATTCATCAAAAGAGAGTAATAGTATAATGGCATTACGATAAAGCTGTAATGTTCGCTGTCCAGTTAGGAAGGGGGGGGGGGGTTAAAGGGTTCTTTTTTATACACACCCTACTTAATTTCTATTTGCATACCTTTGTCCTGTTTGTGTGTGTTTCCATATTAATCATGATTTAAAAAAGATGGGGGACAACAGCACTTGACATTATTTTAAATAATTTAAAACTGTTTAGGTATTGTTAAGATTTTTGGTTCTATTCCAACTGCACGTTAATGACACGCCTCCCGTGCAGCGCAGTTTAAAAATCTTAGGTGACCCAGTACCTATATCTGTATATTTAAGATTCCAAGAAAAGCCCTTAAGAAACTAAATCGATATGCATAATTATATTTCTGATAAGTAGCACCTGAATGCCATTACATTTTAGTTTCAGAAAATGTGCTGAATGACTAATATATAATTAGACTCCGGGAATCCCACGAGTTACTGATGAGGCGCAGCCCTTCTGTAATCTATAAATAGCATAGTGTCTGCGGTTTTCGTCGGAAAGCATGTGTTGTTTTGAAAATCACGTGAATTCATCTGTTGTATTTTAAGCATTTTCTCAGGATACTATCATAATTAACCCCCCCAACCCCCTCATCCCGATTTATTTTAAGTTAATCTTGGAAGGTTATGTTTCATCGATTAGACATGACGTAGTGTTTACTTTCTGCAGTTAGATTATAGATTCAGTAAAAAAATTGCATGTGACATTTGCACAAAATTAAACATCTAAGACGTTCATACAAAGGGATAATATCAATAATTTAAATAGCAGAATCTATTGTTTAATACATAATATAGAGCCTGTGTATATCTAGGCTAGTTCAGGGACACCTCACATAGCGGACACGTTTCTCATTGTTTGCCGAGGACACAGGTACTTTCAGGTGTGTAGGATATGAAACTTAAACTGACGTCAACCATGGCGACCACCGATATTCCATACCTTTGAGGTGATAAGTGAAATAAACAACCTAAATCAAAATCTGAAAATAATGGAAAATATAATTTTTTAACATTCCTTCCACAACAAAGCGACATGCATGCATTATATAATTTCTTAGTGTATACAATGCGGTCAATGACCTGTCATTCTACACTAGGGATTTATACTGGGTTCAGAAAACTTGGGTCCTATTTCAGAATGTTATTAACACAATTCACATACACCACACACTATGCACTGAATCTTAAAACTGTGATAACTTTTTAAGGCAGTTTTATATTTTTTTAAGCCTGATTTCCCTCCCTTATTATCAGATACTTTTAATCTAAATAAAACCTAGGAGTTCTAATACCTAACACATTTTTTTTTACTTAGTTCAGTTTCAGTTATTCTGCAAAGCATTTCTAAAAACATCTCTGCAAGCTGTGAAAATGTAAACAACTTTGTTCATATAAGTGTCCTGACCAATTAAATGCATGTAAAATATCTAATGCATTCAGAAGATTCTAGATCTAATGGGGTGTTTCCTTCACATGCATGTTTAATCTGATTTATTTCCTCCTGCAGTTACTTGCACATAACTAGGACATGAATGCAGTGTTCCAGAGTTCAATAACCAGGGCCTGGCTGACTGCAAAACAAGCTCCCAGTTTTTTTTAACTTCGATTTAATGATGATTATCTCAGGTCTTTGTGAATGAGGTAACTTTTCAAGCATCTGCAGCAAGTGAGCATGACCTTGCAGGCCGCACGCGGGGCAATACGAAGCAATTGTTTGACCTAATTACCACAGCCAAAACAGCATATGCTGCACTTGACGGTATAATAGCCCAGCCAGGGATTTTCAGCGATAAATAATATCTATTGACTGGGAAACCACAAGATCTCAATAAGAATGCACAAAAATCAGTATCGATTTATTTAATATTTCCAGAACCTTAGTTCACTCTCTACAATAGCTTCTTATCTCAAATTTTTAAATCAATAAGCAGAACCAAATATTTGTAGAAGTCCTCACCCTTTAAATACCCTCCCTAGAATTATGTAATCTATTGACTGTAATCTTTTGAAATGGTTGTCAATAGATAAAATAATAGAAAGCAATAAAAACAAGAGACCTACAGAAAGGACATTTTGCTAAGTTTATCAGTTAAATTATCATACAACATGATGTGATTTGTGAACTTCATACACAAACACACACAAAACAAACACTGATAGTCAGCTATCATTATCTGTCCTCCATCTGTCCTATGCTTAGTCTAGCACATTTAGTGTTCTAAGTTAGATAACTCCTACATCTATATAAACTTTGTCTCAAAAAAAAAATTGAGTGAACTCCCTTTCTAAGCACCTTATTTTTTTTGCATTTGTCGATTCATCTGGTCATCTACCAAATCAACCACAACAAAGCCTATAATATTTCAACATCACAAGGTACACATCACGACGTTCTCATACAGTAAAACCCACTTGTAACAAACAGACTTGTATTGAATTTACACTCACAGTGACAGAATTTTCGTTCAACACAGCTTAATTTTATCAGGATATAACAATATTTATAAGGAAGCAAAAACCGTTTATCACGGCTCTGTATTACAAGCAAGTTTTACCGTACACATTGAGAATTGTTAATTTAGGTTGAAATTGGCAATGATCTTAATGCAATGACATTTTCAAGCAGAGTAAACTGTTGAAAATTTTCACTCAAGCTAATATACAATGAATTCAACCACATATAATACACCGTGTCATTTTTTCTTTCATAGGATCCAAATTAAGGAACAAGAGTTCACACATTGATTAAGACATGATGAAAGAAGACCAAACACTAAAGCTAAATCTAAACTCCAGCAGAATTAGAAATTTATCAGATGAGAATTCGGAGGAAAATAAACATATGAAATGATTGTGAGCACAATTTCTATGGAAGTCAAGAAAATCTAATGTGTGTCTCCTTTCATGGAATTCTTTTTTTACATAGGAAGTGGAGAGGTGGCGTAAGCATTAACAAGGTGTCTTAATGGGATATGTGATTATCCAACTTCATAGACTACCTATGCTAACTGATAGTATTCAGACTGAGGAGATTCTGTGATTATTATGTGTTTTACAATCAAAATGTTCTCAGTCTAAGAAATTGAGGAGCTCCTCATTTAAGAATTATATTTATGGGATATTAAAGGATTCAGGTATGGAATATGCATCCATCTTGCATGAACAAGTGATTGTTAAGAGATACATCTGTGAAATAAATTAACATCTATCAGAAGTTATTCTTACAACATTGAATAAAGAATGTGGATTAATATTACTGTGAAACAGCAAGAGTATGGCATGTGGAGTGATTTTACTGTGAAGCAGCAGAGCATGAAATGTGGAGAAATTTTACCATGATGGAGCAGAACATGAAATGTGGAGAGATTTTACTATGAAGCAGCAGAGCATGAAATGTGGAGTGATTTTACTATGAAGCAGCAGAGCATGAAATGTGGAGAGATTTTATTGTGAACCAGCAGAGCATGAAATGTGGAGAGATTTTACAGTGATGCAGCAGAGCATGAAATGTGGAGAGATTTTACCGAGAAGCAGCAGAGCATAAAATGTGGAGAAATTTTACTGTGAAGTAGCAGAGCATGAAATGTGGAGAGATTTTACAGAGAAGCAGCAGAGCATAAAATGTGGAGAAATTTTACTGTGAAGTAGCAGAGCATGAAATGTGGAGAGATTTTAACGTGAAGCAGCAGAGCATGAAACATGGTAAACTGTAAAGAATCAGAGCATGAAGTGGCTTTATAGTCATAGAATGTATAGGAGTACAACATTCAAGCTATGGCTTGGAATAGTCAGAACGTAACTAGTACACAAGACAATAACTATTCAAGAATGCTACTCTTGATGGACATTCAGGATACCAATACAATTCTCAACTTTTTTTAAATGCAATCACAGTGGTTTGGGTGAATTTAAAGAGTGACTCATAATGTTCATTACTGAAAAGGGAGACTCACCTCTTTAGATGATAACATAGAACGGGAGGTGATTTTTGTTGATCCGGATATCAAGGCCAGGGCGGCAGCGAGGGCATCCTCTGGCCCTCTCTCTGTGATCAGTTCCTTGGCGGAGGATCGAAAGTAGTCAAGCGTCTCTGTCGGCACACCTTCTATAGACCTGAAGGAACACACATAAACAGCTCAGAAGGACCATGTTATGTCGAGTCATATAGATTAACATGTTAGGCTATATAAATTTAATTCTCTGGTTCTCAGGCCAATTTTTCCCAAAACAGATGTGGACAGGAAGCATTTTTTATCATTTTATTTGCAATAAAGTAGATGAGGGAGGTATTATCTTAATTTTCAAATTTTCTTTAAAATAAAGATAATTCATAAATAAATTAATAATCACAGATATTCTTTTCATGTCTAATCAAACGGTTTGCTTAATCTATTGCTTATCAGTGTGTGAACATCGTAGGCAATGTCCTCAAAAGTATTTTCAAACGAAGTAGCCAAAATCTCTTTGAAAATGGGTACCGGAAGTAATTTTTGAATACTTAACGACGAAAAAAATTATTACGGAACTGAGAACCAGCATTTCCATTTTATGTAGCCTTAAATAATATTTGTTTAAATCTTTAGCCAGAATTCTAAATGCTCTTTAGGAAAGCAACACATATTGAAAAGAAGTTCACAACAAATTTACCAATGCCTTCAAAGTTCAAACGAGTCATCTATTAATGAAGGAGATATAGATCGCAATAGATTAAAAATTTCTGTACATTTTTTCCTGGTGACAACAATATTTTAATGTTTACTAGTGGAAACCATTGCTTACAGTGTTTGAATTCCTATCAATGACTAAAAATTATCTTTTTTTAAAGCATTTAAAGTAATAAATACCATGCAGAAGAAATTGTAACATCCCCTCCGCTCATCTATAATTGTCTTTCCATTCTATTCAAATAATGATATTAATTCTTATTTGAACTTTTTTTTAAAGATATTATGTCTGAATAAAAGAACTTTGACATGAACAAGAATTTCAATTTTTATTTATGTTCAAGAGTTAGTTCCCTTGTCAACAGAAGCCCAGGTATTTAATACATGTTTATCAGCTAACAAATAAAAAAAAATGAACATTAAAAAAAACAACTTTACACCAACACAGTGAAATAACTTCTTCAGCTTACCCTATGAACTTTAAAATATAAATAATATTCCATTAGAGTATACACCATGTTTCGGGATTCAATGACAGGTTTAATTTATAGAGCTGAATCTTTGAGACCTACCTTACTGCGTCTTCTACTGATGCTCGAATGATCTCCTCTTTTGTTGGTCCAGCAACTCTTTTGAACTTGATTTTCTATATAATATTAAATTATTTTCACTTTATATAAATTCTTCAACAATTCAATTACATTATTTACAATAAATAAATAGATTTTCAATCCCAGACTTAAACAAAATATCTAAATTTTAATTCATGTAGTGACTGAAGTTTTCATAAATTCAATAAATTGTTGGCACCAATGATTATCCTTATCAATGAATAACAAAAGACAGTAGTTTGTCTCTTAATATATGGGTATGGACATTTTCTGTAAATTTGTCAGTTGGAAAATATTAATGACAAAAAATTCATAAACCTTGCACACATATCTTCTTGTTCTAATTTACTTTTCTCAGTAGGTCACTAAATCCAAATCATTCTAAATAAAAAATTTTACTCATTAATCCAGTAAAACACTCACCGCTCTATATTCAACATTAGCCAGTTTCATTTCCTCTTCTGGTTTATAAAAACAAATACAGACTCCGTTTTTGCCAGCACGCCCCGTTCGTCCTGAGCGGTGAATGTAGGAGTCCACGTCCTCTGGGGGGTTACACTGGATAACGAGATCTACCTCCGGAATATCCAGGCCTCGCGCGGCCACATCTGTTGTCAACAAGACATTGAACTTTCCATCTCTAAAACCCTGTCAAAAATCAGATTCTATTTCAATATCGTTTATAATTTCATGCACTTGAATCTTTCCTTTTAGCAGTAAATTCTTACAAAAAAAATTTTAAAAAGATATCTAAAGCAATTTGTGTATTAGTTTTCTTGATACTGGCAAGGCTACTAAAATGAAGTACATAAAGTTCTTTTTGAATTGATTCACACATCTTACTGAAGGATGTTCAAGACATACATTTGCAGACTAGTTAAAAAATACCCAGACATACCTTGAGAACGGTCTCCCTCTTTTCTTGTGGAATGTCTCCATGCAGAACGTGGGCATCTTGTTTGATGTACTCACTGCATGATAAGCTATCAGCCTCTTTCTTGGTCTCGTTAAATATAATGGCCCGGCCATTTTTACCACTGTACACCTGAAGAACATCTCCAATCACAGAGGGACGATCCCAAAAACTGCTGCGGATTGCCAAATGCTGAAAGGAATCAGAAAGTTCACTTTGATAGAAAAATTGTCTGGTGAAATTGCAATGCAAGCCTTAAAATTCTGCATTTCATTTTAATTGCATATCAGATGTTACTTAGAGAAATGCACAAAATATTGCCTGGAATCAAATACATGTAGTAAAAATAAAATCATGATCCTAAATAAAAATCCACATATTAGGCCACTTCTGTTATAATCCCATTCCAGCAAAAGGTTTTCAAAGAATATTTACATTTCTAATGTCTTTGTCCGAGATAAAATTACAAATAGTTATTAAATGTATTTCATTTACTCATCAATGTATTGGTTCATCGATAGGTGCGGTTAAAAAAAATCACGTGCAGGGTGGTACAAATAGAGACAAGAAGCAGGACTTGTAGCATGTGGATTAGCGGAATCAAGAGCATATAAAAATAAGGAATAACTGTCAGACTTTTCGATTTCATGACGATGATCAATCGATTGGTTTGCGTGATAATTTTATGCATAAACGCCTTTGGCGTTTACGCAAATCAGGCAAGCCAATCAATTGATCACATCATGAAATTGAAAAATAAGATAACTATTCCTTAAATGGATCCCAAACTTATTAAGATACACTGCTGTGACCTGTACGAGACATTGCAGAAAAATTCAAAAGCACAAATATAACTTTCATCAAGTTAAAGGCAAAAACAGGTTCATCTGGCAAGAAAGACAGAAATCTCAACAGCAGTGATTTATAAGGTCAGGGATTTTTTGTGTTATCATCAATTTTTTGTGTAATTATGAATTATTAATGTTTATTAGAGTTACTGTATACGGGGAAATTTTCGCCCCTTTCGCCCTCTCCTTGATTTGGAGAATTTAAAACAGAGCGAATTCAAATTACACCTCACAAATTCTTAAACAGAACTATAACTGGGCGAATTTAAAACGGGGGAAAATTTTTTACAAGTTCAAAAGGGCGAAAAATAACCCTGTATACAGTATCACAAAACATATCTCACATAATTATGTAAAAATAAAGTTTTTGCAAATAGACAGAGATCTAAAGTATCATGGGAAGTTTGTGACAGTGGACACACATTACCTGTACAGTTGTGGAGGTTCTGTTCTCTTGGTTGTTAATCAGGGTGATTTTTGCCAGCTTGTCTTGTCGCATGTATTTCCTGGCTGTCTCGTGAGCCCAGGGGGGAAGGGTAGCCGAAAACAACAGAGTCTGAGGCCTCTCTTCACTCTCTATAATAAAATATATTCAAATCACTGATCACAACAAATAAAACATTTTATATCTGTTGTTCAAAAAACACAAGCTCGTGTTATATTACAATCTATTGTATTTTTTTATTTGATTAGTATTCTCAAAACATTGATACTACATGTACAGCTAAACAGCCTAACTATGGTAATGCTTTATGAAGGTTTAAAATGCATTTAAACATAATATTTGATTCCACCAAGGTATTTATTTCAATATCT
Source organism: Saccostrea glomerata (assembly GCA_003671525.1). Classification (NCBI taxonomy): domain Eukaryota; kingdom Metazoa; phylum Mollusca; class Bivalvia; order Ostreida; family Ostreidae; genus Saccostrea; species Saccostrea glomerata. The sequence goes on along the minus strand of PRKT01000018.1, from coordinate 2,771,191 downwards.
TTGTATAAATGTATAACAAATTTGCTAAAAGAGATATGTCATGTATTAATACAATAACATATTTGAAATCACATGACTTTGTTGATCACTTGATGGACAGTTCATAAAACTTTTTAGACACTGCACAAAAAATCACAACAGTTGCAAGGAAATTATTATGAGCATTTTGTTTCATTGATAATTGAAGATTTTGAGGATTCTAGTCAACCTTTAGAGAGTTGTTTTTCTCGGTAACTGACCTGTTTTGTAAGCGGAGGATATAATGGTCTCTACGTCCTCCGCGAATCCCATGTCCAGCATCCTGTCCACTTCGTCCAGCACAACGTGTCGTACCCGGCTAAAGTCCAGGTTACCCCGCTCTATGTGATCCTTGATACGACCAGGCGTCCCCACAAGAACATCTATTCCTGAGTTGATGGCCCTCACTGGAAATGTAGTATAGCAATGTTAATTCAGACAAAGGTTACAGTTCTCCATATATAATACAAACTTTTGTTTGATAATCGTTAACAGTTTCTAATTATCACTTATACATGAATGACAATGCCAATATTTGAAGTCTTTGAACAGTAGAAATTAACTTTCTTTGCAGATTCGGTACATGTATTCTTGACAAGAACATTTCATCTTCTTTTAATATTTACAATCCATCTAGGCTTTTCATCTGATTGCATCAATACATACATAATAAACAAGCCATTTCTATCATACAGGGTTTTTAAGGGGCATGAATAAGGCCCCATTCCAAATTGTAATAACTGTGTGTTTTTCCCAATTTCATAATTCCCAAAAATAATCAAAACTAATATGGTTAAAAAATGTCAAAACTCATGTGTAAATTTTTCTTTCATTCATCTTTTATTAAGTTATTTTAAAATTATTACCCAATTTCAAACAAATGCCACTATTTTTTCCAAATGGAATGGCCGTGGCCCGTGTTTTAAAAACCTTAAAAAAAAAAAAAACCTGTCATGGCTTAGTGTGCTCACTTTGTTTTTCATATGGAGTTCCACCATAGAAGCATGCAACGTTCAGCCCTTCACCAATTGATTCAAACACATCCGAGACCTGTTTGGCCAGTTCCCTGGTGGGCACCATGGCAATGACCTGGAAAATAAAAATAATTTGTCAGGACATCTAACATTTTAAACCGAGAGTCTGTGTTACTGAGGCAGTGGAATGAATGAAAACGTGCCTTTGGACAGTTTCGTATTCTCTGTGTTCTCTTCTTCTGTAACACTTCTACAAGAGGCAGTGCAAAGGAAAGCTGGAAAGAGAGATACACATAGACCTTAGAAATATTTTCTCCTCATTAAAATCAAATTTAAAAAAAAACAACTAATCTTTTCATTTCCATAGAAAGCATTGTGTGACTTGAAACATAAATGATAATATTCTGCTAACAGATTCTAGTTAAAACTTATGTGAAAATTAATAGTAAAATTTTTTTTTTGAATTTTACCATATTTTATTTTTCACATGAATACAACTTAGTTCTAAAAAATCCTCCAAAACAAAGCTTTTTTATTTGATTTCCATATCAATACTATAATATTATTTTTAATATTAATTTCAACTCACTGTTTTTCCTGTGCCAGTACCTGCAATGATTTATAAAATAAAATTGTCAATTCCTTAAGTTCTAAATTAAATTATTTCATTGACTTAAAAAAATTAAAGCAAATAAATTAATGTCCATCTCTTTAGATATCTTATATTCTATTTATCAAAAGAGACATTCATTTTTTTTCCTTACACAGTAAAACATATGTTATTTTTACACTGAGAATTAAACATACAACTGTAAAAAATCATTGACTTACGTGCTTGACCAATAACATCCTCTCCATCATATATGTGATTAAATGTTTTGTACTGTATGGGAAACAAATAATTTATGTTTTGTTCTGTAAAAAAAACCCATCAAATAAAAAATGATTGTGGGATAAACTGCATGTGTACACTTCTTCAATAAAATTTTTGTTGATTCCCATGAAGTAATGACTACTGGAACCAGTTACATTTAAATAATCAAGATTTTCAAATATGACCATTTCATCATTCTTTAATTTTATTCTATAACATGACCTAATTAAACTTACTTTGAAGTTTTTGAACTGTGGCATCTGATATTCTGAAGTTTGAGAAATCCCCTAGAATTTCTCCCTCTGTTTTCTCCGACTTTACTTTCGCTTCATCCAGACACTTTTCAGTATCACCATTAGTTCTAAAGTCAGTGTCAATCGGTTCAGATTTCATGTTATCCTCATCTACACCATGTCCATTTTCTACGACTGATTTCTCCTCTTTTTTCGATTTTTTCTTTTTCTCTTTGACAACACTGTCTTTTTCCTTGGAAGTCCCATCTGTCTTCTTTTCTTTTTTAGATTTCTTTTTCTCTTTGCTCACTGTGGCTACCTCTTCAGTTCCATTTTCTTCCATTTGTGAATCTTTTTGATTCTTTTTCTTTTTTCCTTCACCCTGAAATGCATGTTTACAGGTTACAATGGAATCATACAACATAGAATCTGTAACTTGTTCTCAAGAATTTCAAAAATAGTTTACATTAGACATTTTTAAAACTACTGATTACTTTCTACCTTAAGTTTTACAAGGTATGAACAATGAATGCTTTTTACCATGATTAAATTTTATATAATAATTTCATATATTACATATCCTAAAGTCCACTCCCTTTGTTTTGTTCTCAACCCTCTACGACCCCCACCCCCTCCCAAACAAAAACATAATTTAATCAAAGCAAAGCAAGCTTATTGTAGCAAGAAAGGGCAATTTCTAGGTTTTTTTTTTTCATTTTACAGTTATAATTTACCATCAAGCTATTCAAAGTCTCTTGATAAATGGCTTAAGTACTCTGTGATAAAATATTTATGAAAAGCAATGAACTTAATATTGAACAGAGATATATTAATGTTGGAAAAAGAAAAAGGATAGGTCCAACAGAAATGCAATAGGTTCCATTTACTGTCATTCTTTTTTAAACGGTGTTGTGTGACAGATAGTCCTAAACAAATAAGCCAGTGAATAGGCAACAATACTATTATCAAATATGCCTGTGGTTGCAAAAACATTGTAAAACCAATCAAGTAATTGTTGTCCTAGAGGATGAAAAGTTTATTTATGATACAGAATTATATACCCATCAATTTCCTTGTTTATGTTATTGTTTATTATCTGATTTTCGTTAATGACGGACGGACAGCTAGACAGACAGAAGGATGGACGACGGACAAAATGTGATCAGAAAAGCTCACTTGAGCCTTCGGCTCAGGTGAGCTAAAAGGACTAGTTGAAAAGAAATATGGATTCTGCATTCAGTTCCTCGTAAACCGGGATAATTGCTATTCAAATAAACATAACAACAGTCTTTGCAGATGACTTTTTATACAATAAAGCTGTATCGATTACTATTTGTCAACGTTTATAGACAATATTAAACAGGAAATATTTTTTCACCCTTTACAGTTTTCTTTGAAAAATTCACATTTTGATCAGAAATTCTTCCTTTTGTCCATAGAATAACATAGAGAACATATAGAATAAGAAATATAAAGACATGTTACGATACCTAAATGAAAAATTTGCATAAAATGTCAAATTAACACATCCTTATATATTATCAGAGTAAAAGACCTTCAAGTATCTTTCAATTCAAGTCAACAGAACCATAAGATCGATGATCAACATTATGGACATCAAATTAATCGTATCTGAAAAGGCCAATTTAATTTACATATGAGAAGTCGTTATGTTTGAACAAGTTCTGAATAAGTTCTAAATTTAAATGCCGTCAAAGACCATTGCTTTCGATCTGTTGTGTATTTTATAATACATTTTTTTTTACAGTAAATGGTGCCGCTCTGTTTCTGAAAAGCTGAAAAAGTTTGTCCAAGGTTCACAGGCAACGAAAAGGACATGGCTTGGGGATACTCTTCATGGCGCAGCTTTCTAGCGTGTTAGCTGCGGGCTTCAGCGTTGTCTTCGCTCTGGCTATTGGATCCGTTCTTTTGGCACTCGGTCTCGTAAAGGACATTGAAGATCTTATTATTCTTGGAGGACTGTTTCTGGGACTTACATTGGTAATGGTCGTGTTCATATGCATATCTATGAAACAGAGGAAGGAGCCAGAATTCGCACCTGTTCCCGGGTAGTTCTGTGGAATATTTACACAGAAAATCGTGACGTCACTGCATTCATTATGAACATCGATTTACAGTGTTGTATGGCATTTAGTTACGTTTTGTTTATACCAGCAACAATTCCGTTCTCTTGTTCTTTGTGCCATCTTTTAATCTCAATGTCTTTTTATAAAATCAGTGACTTTAAAATTTTATTTGCAGCTTAAGTAGCATTATGTTGAGAACTAATTGTCAATTTTTCAATAGAATTCACCTCAACGTAAAATCGATTTGAATAATCGGATTTTGAAATACCGAATGTTTTAAGACACGGGATATATGTCCAATATGATTTCTTTGGATCCGCCAAGTTACTCCAGATTCCCTTCGCAGGTGGAGGGTAAGACTCAGGTGAACAAAATAAAGGTGACTCCTGCTTCCAATGTTCAAGCAGAACTGCAGCGTGCAAGAACTGCCAAAGAGCAGAAGAACAGATTATACACTGTCGTCTGCCTCCTTTGTATAGGAGTTATTGTATTTGGTGGGGGAATAGCACTTGTTGTGGTGGGTGATTCGGAAAATATTGAAGACTTTATCATTGTGGGAGGACTTTTTCTTGGACTAGGCGCTGTGTTTCTGTTGGTAATGGCATTGACTTTATTGAAGCCAATTCGAGACAGGAAGAAAATAGCAAATAAGGAATCGTTAAAGGGTGATTCAGAAAGGAAGGGGTATCTAGACAATCAAAATACTCAAATTGACTCTCCGGACGAGGTGAAGCGACGTCCTAAGCCTTCCACTGGTCAGTTGTATGGGTACGACAAACTGAAAATTCACTTACCCGGACCGGAAGTAGTCCCATCATCTAAAAAGAACAAGCACAAAGAACCCCCACCCCCTCCTCCACTCGTCGCCTTCCCGAGCCAGGGGAACACCCAAAATCCCGTGATGATTTCTTCGTTACAAAGGGAGCAGACTCTTCATAAAAGTGATGATAAAATACACAGGGAATCAACTTTTAAGAATGATGATAAAATTACCCGCGCGGAAACTCCTTCACCGTCACGTGATAGTGGACATGATGTAGTTTTTTATTAGTCACTGGATATTTTGCAAAGTGCCAATTTCTGTTTTTCTTTCGTATTTATTTAAGTAGAGGTATACGTTGCTTCTAAATTATCATTCATAACAACTTATATAGATCTATAACACTTTTTTATTGTTATATTTGATATGTTAATGCAGAAAAACAATTTTTTTCTATGCATAATGTTCTTTTATAGAAAATACTTACACAATCTTTGTTACATTATGTGAAAAATTTGTCAGTATTTTAGCGCATATGATTTGGATTCAGCAAAAAATCTTAGCGAAGTTGAAAGGTAAAATTGAGCATCAAGTTTTTGTGATAAGGGAACACGATATCGTCTTTTGGTTTGCAAATATGAGCACGAGTCATTTGGTATAGGTTATATTTATGTCATCGAACGACTTCACTTCTGCCTAATATTAGTAATATTACAGCAAGATGTGTTTGTGAAACACTGATGCGCCCGTATGGCCAATCTATTGCCGTATTCCAACATAGCGAAAGTTAAACTTTCTCAAATGCAAATAAAATATCCTGGAACCTAAAGCAAGGCCTTCTCACAAGAAATACAATATTGTGGACTATATAAAAGCACTAGCACCACCCTTTCCAAAGTTATGGCCAAGGTTATAGATATTTTTTAAAGAAGGTCAAACTCCCGGGTCAAAATTAAATGGACAAAGTTGTTGGCATCCTAGGAAAGATCTTGTCAGAAGAATTAATTACGTATGTGAAGTATGAAAGCCTTAGCCCTTACCGTTAAAAAGTTATGGCCAAGGTTTAAGTTTTTACATGTAGGTTAAACTCCTAGGTCAAGATCAAGGGGTCAAAGTGGCTTGTTTATAAAGAATGGACTTGCCACAAGGGTTACATATTTAAAGTATGAAAGTCTTAGCTTACCCCGGTCAAAAGTTATGGGCTTATGGCCAATGTTAAAGTTTTGAAAGTAGGTCAAACTTCTAGGTCAAGGTCAAAGGGTCAAAGTTGTTGATATCATAGGAAAGGTCCGTCACAAAAATTACATATGTGAAGTGTGAAAGCCCTAGCCTTTGCCGTAAAGAAATTGTGGCCGAGGTTAAAGTTTTTTAAAAGTAGGTCAAACTCCAAGGTCAATGTCAAAGTTGTCATTTTCTAAAGAAAGTACTTGTCACAATGATTACATAATATGTATAAATATATTCGAATACTCCTATCGAATATTCGAATATCAATTATTGACAATTTTGACATCCCTATTACATATTTAAAGTATGAATATGAAACCTTACGGGGTCAAAAATCGTAATGTATTTAGAAAGGTCTTGGCACAGGCATTACACAGGTTTAATGGAAAAGCCATATCTCTTCTCATTCAAAATTCATGACCAAGGTTAAAGTTTTTGAAAAGTAGGTCAAACTTCAAGGTCATGGGGTCAACAATCATAGTACATGTATATTAAGAAAAGGTCTTATCACAGGCAATACACGGGTTTGATACGAATGCCCTACCTCTTCTTATTCAAAAGATATGACCAAGGTTAAAGTTTTGTGACGGACGGACAGAACTACAGACTGACAGACTGACAAACGAATGAGATTTAATATCCCCTCGCTTTCGCAAAAGCGGGGGACAAAAATATATAGCACACAGATCGAGTTTCAGATGTTGCAATTTCAGTTTTAGTCCATTTATACTGCGTTCCCATCTTAATCAACTTTCCAACAGCAAATTTTGTGACATACCTGTCAACCTGGAGCATATTTAAGGAATCGCTGTTTAGTTAGTAGAAGTCCGTTATGCAAATTATCCCACGTTTCTAACTATCATTGATGCCCTGGCATACTCTACTAACTAAACAGTGATTCCTTATATTTCCATTTTATTGCGAATGATAAAGAAATAAACCCCATTTTCAAAGAGATCACAGAGAAAACAAATAGAACTGGAAATACTAGTATTCTCTTTTTCAAGTATAGTAGCTCTGACGAATGGAAGGTACACATGGAGACATGAAAATGTTCGATCTATCCGTTTTTGCAAACGTGTCGGAAAAAGCAGAGAAGAAACCTAGCTAAGAGCTGGCGAGAAGAATCTTGCAGGCGGCGTGAAAAGATGGGGTTACTACTAGAGACTGACAGTTGCAAGTAGACAACAATTGTCGTAAGCAGCCAGTTCCCGAGTGAGATAGCAGCTACCAGTCAGAGTCCTGGGATGTCCATATTGTTATTTGTTCTCCATCTTCTCTGTTGTTTATTCTGCTGTTTAAAACCTGATGTCAACATTGCCATGGGAGTGCAGAAATTAAGAAGCCCGCGAGCCGATGGAAAGTCAAGCAGGTATCAAGTTTTGGTTGGAAACGGTCAGTAGCGATGCTGGGAAGTGGGCCAATCTACTTGGAGGGTCTTAATTTGTGGGTCATTGAAGTGACAGGCACTGAGAAACGGCATTGGTCAGGCAGTTGCGTCATTGCCACAATGAAAGATATGCCCCTGATGGAGGCCTGCATGAGCAGAGAAATAAGCAGAAATGACCTTCATGTGGGTATAGAAACAACGTGAAGAACGGTGAAGAAAAGTGCACCATTAAAAGACCGTTTGTGTTTGTATATTCTAGTTGCAGCATGTTTTACAAGATCAGGTGGAAAACATTTAGTTCTGGTGTGGGATCACTCCAGTCGGCTCTACTTCAGAGCTTGTAGCGAACAGCGTCTAAACAACCATATAACGGATCCACCTGATGGCGGCACCATGATCCATCATTTAACAGGTATTCCGAGAGCCTTAAGCTCAGGTTTCTTTTCACACGTTCCTTAGTAGCATTCAAAACTTGAGCCAAAGGGCACCAAAAAATGGCGAAAAATAAAACAATCACTTCTGACATTCACTTCTGTGTTGCCTGCGTGCTTGGCGCAGTGGTTAAAGCGTCTGCTCTAGAGTCGCGAACTAAGGAGTTGATCCTTACGTCGCAGGTTCAAATCCCACTAAGTGACGTGGAGACCGATCCTTCGGATGAGACCGTATAAACCGAGGCCCCGTGTCGCAGTAGGTGCTTGCACGAAAAAGATCCCTCGATCCCTGCTAAATGGCCCTAAGTGCCGAGTACATGTATGGGACAAAATTTGCAGCTCTCCACCGTCAAGTAGTGGCGTCTCCTTATGAGTGAAAAATTCTCCAGAGGGAGTTAAACATATACAATCCCTCCCTGCTCAATGGCCCTGAGTGCTGAGTATAGGACAAAATTTGCAGCTCTCCATCGGCAAGTGGTGGCGTCTCCGTATGAGTGAACAATTCTCCAGAGGGACGTTAAACAATATACAGTCAATCAATCAATCTGAATGTCATAAAACTGGTCAACATCATTCAATATCCTATCGGCTCTTTCACGAGTAAAAGGAAAACAGAGTACAATGTAGGAAATTAAATATATATTGTCTAAATTACCATATTCTTAAAACCGGGAACACTGGGGGGAGCACTTTCCTAGTGTTAGTGAAATGAACATTTGATAAAACTTTTTAATTTTAAGTATATAATGACAAATTTCCAACTTTTTAACCCACTATGTCACGTATCGTGATACGTATCGTATCGTGAACTGAATACCGTGATACGTATCGTATCGTGGGGTGGGCGTATCGTTGCACCCCTAGATCTGATGATCCGCACCTGTCAACTCGACCTGATATCACCCTTTGGATCAAGATACTTATGAAACATATATATTTATCAGAAAGATGAGGGACTGCTCATTTTAGAAAAACTTTCCTTTTCATTGCCTTTGGAGGTCAACTAGCAGAGTTCATAGAGCCAGTGTGAAGTCTAGCTTGAAGCACTTTATATAAAACCTATGTACATTGATTATTACCTGTGTGAAGTATAACTTATAGCACTATAAATATAAAACCTAAGCTGATTATTACCAGTGTGAAGTGTAACTTATAGCACTATAAATATAAACCTATAAACTGATTTTACCTTCGCATCCCTGTCTTTCTTCTTCTTCTCTTTTGCACTTTTTTCTTTGACCTATGTAAAAAACATTCAATTATAAATATCTACATTTTAAAATTTATTTGTCCAAGATAAAACTACAAATTTATAGTAAAAATACTTTATTTTAACATTTGATGTGACAGGGAAACATCTTACTCAGTTTCATTATGCCACCTTCACAAGAGTCTAGAGGGAGCATCAAATTGTACATTTCTCATAATAGATTACGTTTTCTTGGCAAGTCAAATACCCAAAAGGAGTTGGGGGTGTTAAATGTCAAATATTTAGGGAAGTATTTGGGCAACATATAAACTGATGTTTACCTATTAGTCTATTACAGGGTGGTATCTAAACTAACTGTAAGGTAATTTAATTTTAAATATGTATGTACTTTTTTAACATATCAATAAGGTACATAAAAATTTATAAACCAAGACCCAAGTACCCGAGTTAATCAGTAATGACCTGTGTTGGTGACTGCATGGATTCTACTCATTCTAGTTCTTTGAAAATATTAAAAAGATCAATTACCTTTTTAACCTTTGGTATGGGTTTATCATCTGAGTCTTCTACCTTTACTTTGACCATTTTCACTCAAAAATGTAGACTTTTTAATCAAAAACAAACTGCACTTGACTGTTGCGTGTACACCGACCTCGTGTATTCGCTTTGTTTCGAATAAAATGCACTCCGATCCCGATGCAAAACTTAGAAATGACGCACGAATACAAAAAAAGTAAACACTGGCGGATAGAGGGATCTGGACCTCCCCTTTTGTAACAAAAAATTACACATAATCTTTTACATATATCTAGAACCGGGAATTAGGATGCAAATTTTTTTTTTTGGGGGGGGGGCATATATTTTCAGTTGAGGGCACTTAGTATCACCTGACAAGCAAAAAAAGGTCATCAGACGTTTTTATTGAGGGGCACAAGCATATAGTAGCTATGTTTTCCAAAGTATATTGGGAAAATTATTGACTTTTCAAATTTTCGACTTCTTCTTAAGAACCACCAGGCCAATTTTAACCAAACTTGGTACAAAGCATCCTGGGTAAAGGGGAGTTTAAATTGTTAAGATCAAGGGCCAGGTCCCTTCACAAGGGAAGATAATCAAGGAATGACAAAAATAGGGTGAGGTTATAAAAAATCTCCTTCTCAAGAACCACTGGGCCAGAAAAGCTGAAACTTATGTGGTAGCATCCTTTGGTAGTGTAGATTCTAAATTGTTCAAATCATGACACCCAGGGTAGGGCGGGGCCACAATAGGGAATCAACGTTTTAAATAGAAATATATAAGAAAAAACTTAAAAATTCTTCTTCTTAAGAACCACTGGACCAGAAAAGCTGAAACTTATGTGGAAGCATCCTTGGGTAATGTAGATTCTAAATTGTTCAAATCATTACCGCCCGGTAACTGCCGAGGGTAGAGCGGGGCCACAATAGGGAATCAAAGTTTAACATTGAAATATATAAGAAAAAACTTTAAAAATCTTCTTCTTAAGAACCGTGTACTGAGCCAGAAAAGTTTAAACTTATGTGGAAGCATCCTGGGGTAGTGTAGATTTTAAATTGTCCAAATTATGACCCATGTGGTAGGGTTGGGTCACAATATGTATTACAGGGGGGAAATTTGGTAAGGAACAGCATGGTCAAAGCTACTCAGGTGAGCGATGTGGCCCATAGGCCTCTTGTTTATGGTATGCAATTTTTATACCCATCGCTTGAAAAGGTATATTGTATTTACATGTACTTTGAACGTCCGTGCATCCTTCTGTCCGTGCACTTGGGGTAGTAGCCATTGGTTGTTCAGTAACAACACCTCTTGCACTTTTAGTACTGAATGCAATTTAATGAAACTTTCACCAAATCTTGATCATATAGTGAAATTGTGCATATGCACAAAATTATAAAGGTCATAAGAGTCAACAAAGTCATACAATAAACAGGAGTTTTTCTCCAAAGAATGATACAAGATTTTGTTGGTTTGTTTGGTGAAACTTCGATACGGAAACTACACATGCATATACAAATTATAAATAATTCATATAAAGTCCCTTGCTCGATCTGACTGTCCGTGAATTAGTTGAACACGCTCAAATGAACAATCTCACGAATTCTTTGAGTCAAATCATCTCTACCAAAGAGTCCAGCATTGATCTAGAATGTTAGGAAGCCCACTTCTATAGACTACGGTATTATTGAAACGTTCTGTAACGGCTAATATCACTTAGAAAATACAAAAGCTAGAAACATGTATGCAAATCCTTTAAAAATGAGTAGGTGCTACAGTACAGACATTGTCTCAAGCCACGATCTGGAGTCCGTATACATAGTTCTCTCCTACTAGCATGGGAGAGGATCAAACATTTTGGACGTGGTTTGCTACGATGCGGCACAACTGAATTCCAAAGTGTGTCGCCACGATAAACAATCGATCTACCCAAGAACAGGTACGATTTCTTGTTCTTTCTTCTTTTTCCCAGAGATGATAATGAACACAACCAAAACCAACAGAAGTCCCAGGAATAGTCTTCCCAGAATGATAAGATCCTCAATGTCCTTCACGATTCCTGTGATTAACAGGACAAGTCCGATTGAGAGACCAATAACAATACTGATGGCTGCAGCCAAAAAACTGGAGAGTCGCGCCATGGAAAATTTCCCCGGAATACATGTATAAATAATGTTGTTGACGTTATTTACAGACCTTGAGGAGGAATTCCATTTTTACAAATAAACGACTGCTATTGACATAAATACTTCATTTCGAAATTCACACTTGATTGAATGAAATCAATATTTTTTAAGACATTTAAATTTAGAACCTACAAGTACTAGTATTTAAACACACAACATCTTGTGATTATTAAAATATACTAGTTGTTGAATCTGACCCCCCCAAAAATCGACTTCCTTTGATATTTGGCGGGAAAACAGACATTATCATTTGAAGTAGCTGCAGAACTAGCTACAGTTGAAAAACCCATCATCATCATTCTTTTTTTGTTCATTTTGATGAAATTAGAGTCAGTGTTAGTATATGCATATCTAGTATCTACACTCTGGTATTTTTTTGTAAAACTGTTCCACCCGTCCATCTGTCAAACTATCGTCTTCCAAAATTTCTCGAACGTTTAAACCAAAAATAGTTATTGTAGCTTATTCATCATTAGAATGTCACATGGTGTCTCGCAGTTGTTTTCGTTTTACCAAAAATGCCAATTGGACTCCAAAAATTAAGTGTTTTAAGTAATGTTAGTTTCACGGAATTATCTCCGAGATGGAGCTCAGATTATTTGAATTTGATTGCTGAGGTCATCAGATGTGCAATAAGGTTTCTTCACGTATCATAAAATGTACTGTTGACATCAAAAAATGTATAGTACACTATTATATCAAAGGGATTAATTAACACATACTGTCTGTGTTGCATTTTCTACAAGATGACAAAGTTGAAGGAGAAATTTAAATGCTATACTTATCATCAAACGTCGTATATGTTTATTTCCAAGCAAAACCGAATGGTCATTTTAAAAAATATTGTCACTGAACTTCAAATCATGTGTCACAACTTCTTTATTCTACTAAAACATTTAAATTATATTTCTAGTCACTGTCAAATTAGCCGCAGAATTGTAGCTCTCCGAAAAAATATTTTAACAGACTGGAGAGCTACAGTGTCACCGATTGGCTTTATGTGTGCAAAAAATATACAGTTTTTCAATGGGTGGCACTGTAGCTCTCCGGTCTGTCAAAATACTTTTGTCGGAGAGCTCCAGTTCTGCAGCTACTGTCAAATGTGCATGCATTTAGCCCGTCAAGTTTTGTCCAAAGATACTACCTTGCATTAGTGTTCAATTCTTTTTGGACAACACATCTTCGTAAAACATTATTGAAATATAAAAAAAATAATTGAGAATAAACATCATGTCCGTACTTTTCTTTCGGTTTTATAAAAGAAATGAAACGCAACAAATTGTTATTAGAAATGTTCTGTATTTGTTATAAAAAATCTCAAAAAAGACGTTTGAAATCCGTTGCAAAGAAAGGATGAATATTATAAAAAAAAATAAATACAAAACTGATGGATGTTTGGTAAGACTGCACTTTTCCAGAATGCACTGTCTCGCTCAAAGTCTAAATGAAAGACGTTACTAAAAAATTCCCATAGTGAGGTAAAGAACATGGTTCAACAGATTGGGATACATCGAATGTTGCAAAGAAATAATCTTCCAACTGATGCTCTAAGATGATGATACAGAAGATCAGGATCTAGCGTTCTATGAGGACGGTTATTATTCGAATATCAATCAAATACCCTCTAGTCTCCATTTTGAGGTAAAGTCCACTTTGCAACCTAGACCTGACGTCAGAGTTTACACGTTTTAATCTCAGTAGAAAGTTACACGTTTCTTCCGTCCGTTAGTTTCAGTCGGCGGTTGCAAACTGTGAGCACTATTTGCTCTAGATTTGACGTCCACGATAACACTCTCCGCACGCCTCTGTCCGTCAATGGATTCGCCATCTTGCTCGCTGTCGATCCGTATGCGCTCAAACGAAGCAGCCGTCGACTTCAAGTCATTGTCACTCCGAGAAAATCCGACACTCTCGTGTTTGTAGGACCGTATAAAATCCTCGTCCTCAACCCGCCCTGACTTAATGTAAGGGCGAATAACTGTTGAAAAAACACAGATGCCCACGAAAACTGAGAACACTAAAAATATGGACCCTAATATAACCAAGTCTTCGATATCTTCGAAAATTCCAATAAACAGGAATGTCACACCAATCCCTAGTACCAACAGTGTTAGCAATGCGCCACTCAATAGATTCCACTTATTTAGGGGGATTCTCCCCAGGTCATCCGCCATTGTTTGGCGCGCTTTTCTTGAGCATCTTCAGGCGAGTGTTTTCTGTAAAAAGAGTATATTTGTTAAAATAATTGAAGACAAGATACTAAAATTAAGTGTATACGTGGCTCAAAAGTATGTTGTCCAGCTACTTTTCTGATTGCAGATCAAGGAAAACGGAAGCTTGATTTCAGATCATCCAACGCCACTTAGATACTTACTAAATATATCTAAGTTGCGTCGGAGTGATCTGAAATTAAGCTTTAATAATGTAATTATTTTGATTGTATTGATGAACAAAAACTGACAATATTTCATTTGTTTGTGATATAAAAGATCAAACAAATTTTGTCAAGGGTCCACGGCCACGAGTGGCTTAAGAATGCTAGATGTTTTGAGGATGAATGGTGAATTATTTTCAGTTTACTTTCTCAATACATTTGACGATTTCGATAATGACACTAATTTACAATGAATCATTGTCTGACTTTTGTCTATGATCTATCAGTCATGCAAGGCATTAAATATCTTTTAAACAAAATGCACAGTGAAAGCGGTATGGATTTCGTAATAGATACCTTCTAGTGTTGTCAGACCATGCTGATGGAACAGGGTACAGTTGACTTTTCAATGTTGTGTTTGGCAATTAGGGATAAGATAATACTTAGTCTCCATCCATAATTATCACAGTAAATCCAATTTTCTATCGATCCTAACGACACATGAACACCGTTTACAAGAATTATAATGTCCCTCACCTGTTCCTGCGTTGTAAATTGAGGTCGTCTCCACCTCAGTTGTTTACACCGGAACTTATTTAAACCCCTGTCATGGAATCAGGATATACCGAAACATGTCTGAATCTGTCGACCTGGTGGAAAAAAATGAGTCGGGTCGATGTCATTGCAAAATGCTTTAAATGTCTATCAATATTTCAAGTTGACTTTGTGTGATACTAATCAACAGTATAACGTTGTTCCTATGGAGCTGTTGTGAAATTTACACACACAGAATATCTGAATATTTATAGAATGGGGAATGTTGGAAGTATGTGATCCAGAACAAAAACACAACCTCAAGAATCTGCGTATCGGCTACATCACTTACCCGAGAACTTAGGGTATAATCAATTTGGTACTGAAAACTTTAAACATATGAGCAGGCCCGCTGAATAGTTTTGAAAGTCTGGGGAGGGGACAGCTTTCCATAAAATCAAACAAGCAAAGGGAAAAAAAGATAAACTGACCATACTTGAAACAGAAGGGGCATCGTGATTTGTACTCAGTTTAAGGTAGAATGCCACACCAATATTTTATTTTATAGATCTTTGAGTCATCCTTTTTAAACAATGGTTTTCAGCATTGAAAGGCCGACATTAGCTCTTAATTATTTTATATGATTTTTTTTGTATTTTTTCAAAGAAAACGACAAAAATTCATTACATTCAAATTAAGTGATTTCTTGTAAAATTTTTGCTGTAAATGAATGCATCACATGAATACCTTATAAAATATGTAAAGAAAGTCTGGTTAGACTTTTTAATTTTTTTTATAAAAAATTATTTATGAAAATAAAACACATTATTTGTGAATATTTTTTAAACCTATGGTTAAAAACACCATAAAACTAGTCACAACTGAAGACAACATGTTTGTCAATCATATTTTAAAAAGAAATTGAAACAAAATTGAGAAATTTTAGAATAATTATTTTTTTAATATTTGGACCTAAACCGATCAAAATTAAACTGATCCCGATCAAAATTAACACAAAATTAATAAAATGCTAATTTTTTGCCTCTTCAAGTATTAACAATGGAGAAATCTATTTTATTGTCAGGTTCTTTAATGTTTTAACCCTTATAACACCTAATCAGACTAGTGATTTGAGGAAAATGCTATTTATTTCCAATAAGTGTACAATTATGGTCGGGATCGGTTTAATTTTGCTCGGGATTGGCCAAAATTAAAAAAAATTAATTTTTCTAAAATTTCTCAATTTCGTTTCAATTTCTGTTATAAATATGATTAATGAACATGTTCTCCCAAGTTGTGGCTTGTTTTAAGAAGATTTTAACCACAAGTTTAAAAAATATTCACAAATTATGTGTTTTATTTTCATAAATAATTTTTTATAAAAAAAATTTAAAAGTATAACCAGACTTTCTTAACATATTTTATTAGGTATTCATGTGATGCATTCATTTACAGCAAAAATTTTACAAGAAAGCATTTAATTTGGATGTAATGAATTTTTTTCGTTTTCTCTGAAAAAATACAAAAAATTCATGTAAAATAAATAAGAGCTTATGTCGGCCTTTCAATGCTGAAACCATTGTTTTAAAAGGTTGACTCAGAGATCTATAAAATAAAAAGTTGGTGTGGCATTCCTCCTTAATAAGTTTATTATTTTTATGCCCCCGAATCGAAGGATCTCGGGGGCATATTGTTTTTGTCCTGTCTGTCTGTCAGTCTGTTTGTCTACTTAATTGTCTCTCTGTCTGTCTGTTGTCAACATTAACCTAACCCATAACTATTGAGTGGGTGGGGATAAGGCTTTCATATTTCACAGATGTATTCCTTGTGTCAAGACCTTTCTTTGGGTACCGCCAAATTTGACCTCTTGACCTTAGAGTTTGACTTACTCTCACAAAAAATACCAGACTTGAACCTTGACTACAACTCTTAAACAGTTAGAGCTAGGGCTTTTTTCACATGTGTATACATTGTGACAAGACCTTTCAGCTTGTATACATATTTTTGACCTTGAGCTAGGAGTTTGACCCACTTTTTTAAAACTTTAACTTTGGTAATAACTTTTGATCAGTTAAAACTAGGGTTTTCATATTTCACAGGTGTACTAGTATTCCTTGTTAGTTGTAACAAGACCTTTCTTTTGGGTACCAACACTTTTGACCTTTTGACTTTCACCTTTGGAGGTTGACTTTCGAGAGAATTCAACCCTCGCCATAATCTGCCATATGGGGGCATCAGTGTTTCACAAACACATCTTGTTCAGATATAGACTAGGAACAAAAGTGATTCACAAATAGAATGTATGATTTTATGGCCTTGCACTTGCTACCTAAAAATCGATGGGTCTTTTTTGACTACAGATGGAATTATAATCAAACTCAAATAAAACTGAAGTTATCATCTGGAAAATTTTATTTGCAGTGTACGATTTTCCAACCTTGGTCTTCAATCTTTTGACCTCAAAATCATGGTGATCCTTCCTTATGCCACGTGGTATAAATAATTAATATATTACCTCGACCTTTGAACTTCGGACACCAAATATATGGACATTTTCTTTAGAACATAGGGAGTTGTGATAATAAATTTTGTTGAGGAAAGCAATCATAGGTTGTCAATATGAAAAATGTTATTTGGAATACAACTGTATATAGATTTAAGTATGGCAAGTCAAACGTTGCAATTTTCGATCTTTTCCATTTGTATTGTAAAATTTTCCATTTGTATTGTATAATTTTTATATGTATTCTATAATTTTCCATTTGTATTGTGTAATTTTTCATTTGTGTTGTATAATTTCTAGTTGTAAAATTGTATAATTTCTATTTGCATTGTATACTTTTTCCATTTGTATTCTATAATTTTCCATTTGTATTGTATAATTTTTCATTTATATTATATACCGGTATTTTCCATTTGCATTATATAATTTTTTATGTGCATTATATAATTTTTCATTTGCATTGCATAATATTTCATTAAAATTGTAAAAAAAGAATTATTTGTACTGTATGATTTTTTGTTTGTAATCTATATTTTCTATTTGTATTGTATATTTTTCATTTGCATTATATCCGAGGGGTGTTTTATTTTGGTTTGTTACAAAGGATTTCATTGGTTTAATCTAATCATATATCGAATTTGGTAATACCTATAAGAAAAATTATACAATGCAAATGAAAAATATAGAATACAAATGAAAAATTATACAATACAAATGATCTTTTTACAATATAAATGAAAAATATACAATGCAAACTAAAAATTATACAATGCAAATGGAAATTATATAATGCAAATGAAAAATTATACAAAGGACAAACAAGCAAATTCAAGGAATTGTGGTCCCCTGCTTTCGGTGTCTTTGTGGATGAGATATCATTTTTTATGACATATTGTGTGTAATATGAACACCCTATCACGTTATTTATTTATAAATCATCACTGAACTCCAAGGTCAAGGTGTCTTTGTGGGTGATATGTTATTTTTTTTTATGACATATTGTGTCTAATATGAACACCCTTTCATATTTCATTTATTTAGGAATTATCCTTGAAGTTGATTTTTTTTAAATAAGGTCAATCGTGAAGGTCAAGGTCAAGGGGTAAGAACTCATAGCATGCTCGGAATTACTTGTCACAGGTAATGCACATGTTATATATGAAAGCCCTCTCTCTTTTCACTGTAAGGAACAAGATGTGTTTGTGAAACACTGATGACGTCGAATGACAACATAACGAAGATTAAAATTATCTAAAATGCAAATTAAATATATTATTACCCAAAGTAGGGTTTTTCTCAAAAAAAAAATACGATTGTGAAATGCAAAATCTCTAGCCCCACCTGCTCAAAAGTTATAGTCGAGGTTAAATTTGAAAGGTGGGTCAAACTTCAAGGTGAAAGGGTCTGAATTGTTGGTTTTTTAAGAAAGGTCTTGTAACAAGTTATACATATGTGAAGGAGGAAAACCCTAACCCTAACCGTTAAAAAGTTATGGCCAAAGTTTTTTAAAAGTAGGTCAACTCCACGGTCAAGATCAAAGGGTCAAACATATGTGAAGTACGAAAGCCCTAGCCCTCATCGTTCAAAAGTTATGGTCAAGGTTAAAGTATTTTCATAAGTACGTAAATCTCCAAGGTCAAAGTTGTTGGTATCCAGTGAAAGGTCTTGTCAAAAAGAATACATATGTGAAATATAAGTCCTAGTATCTACCATGTAAAAGTTATGGTCAAAGTAAAAGTTTGGAATTTTTGTGTAAATGTGGGTCAAACTCCAAGGTCACGGTCAAAAGGTCAAATTTGGTGGTACCCAAAGAAAGGTCTTATCACAAGGAATACAATGTGAAATATTAAAGTCATAGCTCCACTAAATCAAAAGTTATGGGCAATGTTAAAGTTTTTGTTACGGACGGACAAACTGACGGACAGACGACTGAGATTTAATATCCCCTCGCTTTCGCGAAAGCGAGAGACAATTATAGAATACAAATGGAAAATTATAGAATACAAATAAAAATTATACAATACAAATGAAAAATTTTACAATACAAATGGAAAATTTTACAATACAAATGGAAAAGATCGAATATTGCAACGTTTGACTTGCCATATTTAAGATCTTGACCTGAGATTTTTATGCGCCGGGATCGATATATCCGAGGCGTATATTGTTTTTGTTCTGTCTGTTTGTCTGTTGTCAACTTTAACCTTCGTCATATATTTTTAACCATGATAGAGACTTCGTATTTGGTATGCATACTCCACTAATGGCGCTCTTTCAAATGACACCAATGATCTTGTGACCTTGACTGTGACCTATATGCTAAATATAGCTTTTTCAAACTCTCGCCATAACTTTTGAAGCAGAGGAGATAGACGCTTTATATTTGGTATGCATAGTCTACTAATTAAGTTCTTTCAAATGACACCAAGGTCAATGACCTTGTGACCTTGACTGTGACCTATCTGCTAGAAATAGTTTTTTGGAACTTTGTTGTCGTCGGGCGCATAGTGTTTCACAAACACATCTTGTTTTTTACCTCTAAATAAACAAGGATCTTCCTTAGACGATAGGGAGTCGTGGTATTTCATTGCAAAATCTTGAAGTTTTATTTATAATACCGTACAAAAACAAGTGTTTCACACAAACGGATTATACAAATTCAGTTCATTGACCTTTGACCTCTAAATGCCACATGGAATTTCATATCGAAAACTCAGTCTTCTTGAAATATGATTTGAAAACGAACGAACACAGACAGACAGATGGATGTACCCATATAAGTAACTTCTACTTTCAGTGAAATGGAAACAAAAAAGTCAATTACACCGATCTTAAAAATGAAAAACAAATTGTACCGAATGTTTGATATACAAAAGACGAAAATCTGCCAATCAATAAACACTTCCATTTCTTTTGTGAATTTATAGCAGTTCGGGGCTTTAAGGACCGTGGATATCGGTCTGGGTAGCTCAGTGGTAGAGCACCTGACTAGTAATGCAGTTGTCCCAGGTTCGATTCCAGGCCTGTCACGAATTTTCTCTACGTATTTCTACTTTCAAGCTGCAAATTAGTATCTAATGCATCTTTTGAGTTAATATCCATAGCATCTTTGCTAGCCAAGGGTTCCTTATCCGAAATCTAGACTATTTCAGAATCATTGGCTAGCTAAGACTTTAAAGACTTTGGATCAGAAACCAAGGCTAAAAAAGAAGTACATGTATCTATGTATAATTAAAATTGGTTGAAACTGCTTCAGGATTTTCACAGGTTTTAAAGTTGAATCACTGTTAGTGGAAACGGACAGCAATGTCATCTCAATAAAATCAAGAATTATTTTCATGAAAAATACATGTATGTTAATACCAAATCATCTCATTTGGTCCTTAACAGTGGAGCTTATTGCTGGGTTTTGAAATTTAGGTAAAATACATAATCACAAAATGTTCGCAAATAAAACAACAGACTATAAAATTGACCGCTTAGCTAGTACCCCGAAGAGGGATAGAAATCTAAGAGTGAAGCTAAAAAAATAGAATTTGAAAAAAATTAAAATGAAAAATATGAAACAGCAACTGTACTTATGAGGTTTGGACATGCTTTCTAAAGTAACAGAGTTGAGGTTCTAAATTTTCTTTGCATCCGTTACACCTGACTGTTTTACTGTAAAGAATGAGCAACTAACTTAGCTACTTAACCTTTGCTAAGTTTTTATGTGTTTTACTACCCTCGCAAATGATGTAAGTTTCTTAGGTAAATTTTATGCCCTCATAAACGAAGTTTCGGGGTATAAAGTTTTTGTCGTGTCTGTCCGTCTGTCTGTTTGTCCGTAAAAACTTTAACCTTGCTTATAACTTTTGATTTAGTGGAGCTATGACTTTCATATTTCACATGTGTGTTTCTTGAGACAAGACCTTTCTTTGGGTACCACCAACTTTGACCTTTTGACCTTGGAGTTTGACCCACTTCTACACAAAAATTCCAAACTTTTACTTTGGCCATATCTTTTGATCAGTATATACCAGGACATTTATATTTCACATATGTATTTTTTGTGGCAAGACCTTTCATTGGATACCAACAACTTTGAACTTTTGACCTTGACCTTGGAGATTTCTGTACTTATGAAAAAACTTTAACCTTGGTCATAACTTTTAAACGGTAAAGGGATAGGGATTTCATACTTCACATGTGTAATTCTTGTGAGAAGACCCTTCATTGGATACCCAGAACTTTGACCTTTTGACCTTGGAGTTTGACCTACTTTAAAAAAGCAAAGCTTGACGAGAACTTTGAAAGATTAGGGCTAGTGCCTTCCTACTTAAGATATTTAATGCTTGTGACAAGACCTTTCATTTGATAGCAAGAACTTTGACTCTATGACCTTGACATTGGAGTTTGACCTACTTATTAATTCTTTAACCTTGGCAATAACTTCCGAATGTTTAGGACTTGGGCTTCCATAGGTTACGTACGTAATCCTTGTGGCAACACTTTTCATTAGATACCAATTACCTTGACCTTTTGACCTTGATCTTGGAGATTTTCAAACTTATGAAAAAACTTAACCTTGGTTATAACTTTTGAACACTAAGGGCTAGTGATCTCATACTATACATATGTAATCCTTGTGAAAAGACCCTGATTCCAAACTCCAAATTTTTTACCCTGGCCTGATTTCATATTTTAGAGCTGTATTTCCAGTGAGTTTGCATTTAAGAAAAATTTAATCTTCGCTAATTTGTTGCCTGTCAGCTAGTGTTTCACTAACACATCTTGTCTCTTCTGCCTCAGTAAGATATCACTACCGAGACTTTTACAATAGCTGTGTAGAATGGCTATCCACAGCGAACACAGATTACACGACTTATATAAGGGCCGTCCAACAAGTTAGAGAAGAAGAGAGCGGACCAACAAGTTAGAGAGGAGTGGAGCTGACCAACAATAGAGAGGAATTGAGTGGACCAACAAGATAGAGAGAAGTAGGGCAAACCATTAAAATAGAGAGGAATGGAGCGGACCAACAAGTTAGAGAGGCGTTGAGCTGACCAACAAGATTGAGAGGAGTGAAGCTTACCAACAAGTAAGAGAGGACTGGAGCCGACCAACAAAATAGAAACGAGTAAAGCGGACCAAATAGATAGAGTGTTGTGGAGCGGACTAACAGGATAGATAGTAGTGGAGCGGACCAACAAGATGGAGAGGAATGGAGTGGACCAACAAAATAGAGATGAGTGGAGCGGACCAACAACTTAGAGAGGAGTGGAGCAGACAGAAAAGATGGAGAGGAATAGAACCAACCAACTAGTAAGAGGGGAGTGGAGCAGACCAACAAGATAGAGTGTATTGGAGTGGACCAACAAGTTGGAGAGGAGTGGAGCGGACAAACAAAATAGAGAGGAGGGATGCAGATCAACAAGATTGAGAGGAATGGAGCGGACAACAAGATGGAGAGGTGTGGAGCCGACCAACAAAATAGAAAGGAGTGGAGCAGACCTAACAAAATAAAGAGTATTGAAGTGGACCAACAAAAAAGAGAGGAGGGATGCAGACCAACAAGATTGAGAGGAATGGAGCGGACCAACAAGATGGAAAATAGTGAAGCAAATCAACAAGTTGGAGAGGAGGGGAGCGGACGAACAAGTTATAGAGGAGTGGAGCGGACCAACAAAATACTTAGGAGTGGAGCAATATGTTAGAGAGGAATGCAGCGGACAACAAGATGGAGAGGAGTGGAGAGAACTAACAGGATAGAAAGTAGTGAACCAACATGTTAGAGAGGAATGGAGCGGACAAGATTAATAATATTGGAGCGGACCAACAAAATGGGGAGGAATGGAGCGGACCAACAAAATAGAGAGGAGTGGAGCAGACCAACAAGTTGGAGAGGATTGGAGAAGACCAAAAAGATGGAGAGGAATAGACCGGACCAACAAGAGGGGGATGAAGTGGACCATCAAGATAGAGAGTATTGGAGTGGACAAACAAGTTGGAGAGGAGGGAGGCAGAACAACAAGATGGAGAGGAATGGAGCGGACAACAAAATAGATAGGAGTGGAGCATACCCAACAAAATAGAGAGTAGTGGAGCGGACCAACAAAATAAAGAGTAATGGACCAACATGTTAGAGAGGAATGGAGCAGACAACAAAATAGAGAGGAATGGAGCAGATAACAAAATAGAGAGGAATGGAGCAGATCAAACTAGAACTGTCCAAACGGGACAAAATACCCCCTGCTGGGTTTTTCAGAAGTGCTAATTCATGAATATTTTATGGATCTAAGAGAAGAGAGAAATGCTAAAACATTTTTAGTGCAAATGTAATTGCTCATTTTTTTTTTATAAATGAAACAAAAGCGCAGCCTAATAAATAAAATAGACTATAAAAAAAAAACTTACCTTTCTGAACCGTGGATGGTTCTACAGCCCGCCATGTGAGGAATGAGTGCGTCCATAAGATGCACTGTTTTATATTCGGAGTATTCCCGCATTTGTCACAATAAGACTCGCTGAAATATTGCTAAATAATGTGCTTTTCTCATATTTGTATTAAACACTTTTAACAAGAGGCCCAGGGGCCACATCGCTCACCTGAGCAATTGGCTAAGAAAAAGCACACATCAGATCAGAACTGAAAGTTTACCAGGGGGGGGGGGCTTGAATTTTAACCCCCCGGGGGGGTCATGATTAGAACAACATTGAGTCTACACTACCTAGGGATGATTCCACAGAAGTTTCATCTTTCCTGTCTCAATGGTTCTTGAGAAGAAGATATTTCCTATATATTGCTCTGTAAAACTTTGATCGGCCATTTTGGCCCCACCCTCCCCCCAGGGGTCATGATATGAACAAACTTGAATTTACACTACCTGAGGATGATTCCACATGAGTTTCATCTTTCCTGGCCCAGTGGTTCTTGAGAAGAAGATTTATAAAGATTTTTCCTGTATATTGCTATGTAAAACTTTGATCGGCCATTTTGGCCCCACCCTACCCCGAGGGGTCATGATTTGAACAAACTTGAATCTACACTACCTGAGGATGATTCTATATGAGTTTCATCTTTCCTGGCCCAGTGGTTCCTGAGAAGAAGGGAGGGGGCTTGAATTTTAACCCCCCGGGAGGTCATGTTAGAACAAACTTCAATCTACACTACCTGAGGATGATTCCCTATAAATATTACTAAGCATGGCTTTAAAGTACTTGAAAAGAAGATTTTAAAAGTTTTCCCTATATATTCCTATGTAAAACATTGATCGGCCATTTTGGCCCAACCCTTACCCCGGTGGTCATGATTTGAACAACATTGAGTCTACACTACCTAGGGATGATTCCAAAGAAGTTTCATCTTTCCTGTCTCAATGGTTCTTGAGAAGAAGATATTTCCTATATATTGCTCTGTAAAACTTTGATCGGCCATTTTGGCCCCACCCTAACCCCAGGGGTCATGAAATGAATAAACTTTAATCTACACTACCTGAGGATGATTCCATATGAGTTTCATCTTTCCTGGCCCAGTGGTTCTTGAGAAGAAGATTTTTAAAGATTTTTCCTATATATTCCTATGTAAAACTTTGATCGGCCATTTTGGCCCCACCCTGTTCTGGTAATTGCATTTCAATTAAGTTAAAGTATATGAAAATTAACATTTTCAAATGAAGAAGCTCCTCAGTCTGTGGCATTTGTTCGACACTGATCACTATAAATTAGTTGATAAAGCTATTTTTTTAACGTTGCTAATTTTACTTTAAAAATGTCCTGATCACTTTAAAAAGCAACTTCTTGTACATGTACCATATATTTACCATCGATACATTCAAAAGTCTCGATAAGCCCTTCCCTCTCTCCATCCCTCAATACGTTACGCTTAAACTTGCATTTAATATTCACTTTTTTATTACTAGTATAGGCTGACGGTTCACTTTAAAAATGAAGATCTCTTTTGATAATTCATGAGGATATGTACAACACTTTTCTATATCCCCCAAAATAATAAATGATATCCTTACGGGCCACAAGGCTCACATGGGGAAGGGCACTTTCGCCTGCTGTTTTTCGAGAAATTAAATGTTAGACCCAATAACCTGAATCGATCTTTAATCGACCTGATCAAACTTGAATCCACATTACAGAAATGTTTCAATATCAGTATGACCTTCCTTTTTAAAAATGGAAATTTTTATGATTCTTCCCCCCGTTCATTGTATGCTTCATACAAAATTTTATTCCAGCCCGCTATCACATCAAAGTCATTGTGAAGTTTTTCCATTACACTCATCATCTCTTAACAACAAGACCTAAATGTCTTTTTTACCGTTTCCTTCCCTGTCAATGCGGTAAACCTTCAGACGTCCCGTACTCCTGGCTGGATCCCCCACTCCATTCTCCGCCACACAAGTAAAGGAACTCCCACTGTCCTCATTCCGAACGGTCTGAATCCTCAAAACACTACCCTACGGCATGTCGAATACTCTAAATCTTCTACTCCTATCCACCCTATTCCCGTCTCTTTCCCAGTGAAACGTAGGTCGTGGATTTCCAGAGGCTTTACAGACAAAACTGACCACATGTTCCTCAACCACAGCCAGGTCCCGAACCTCCTGGGTAATTACTGCCGCAGTTTTTGTCAATGCTATAAAGTCATACGAAGTCTCCCTTTCTAAAAAAAAAATAGAAATAGCGTAAAAGGAGAAATTCAGCAGAAAACAACATATGTATGTTCACCCCCCCCCTTTCCTCCAATGAAACGTTGGCCGTGGGTTTCCAGGAAATACTTTTATTGAAACACAAGGTCAAAGGGTCAGACATGTTGATACCCAAAGAAAGGACTTGACACAAAAATACACCTTTTAAAATAAATATAACACATGTGATATTGTTTGCAAATTTTGAAGATTTTACTTAAAAGCTACCTTATCTTACAATGCTTGTTTCGGATTAAATTTTAGGTATTAAAAGTATACATGTATTTATTCAGTTTTAAAAATGTTGTCTAAAAGACTTTAATTATACGAGGTCTCCAAAGTCTATTTCAAAATCCCCGCCCATTAACGTTAGACACAGACCTTTCACTTGGCGAAATTTACATACCGGTAAAATTATCAAGATATCAACTCAAGTAAATCTTCAAGAGCTATCACAGATAAAACAATTAGAAAGGGAAATATTTTATCCACATAGGTACCTGATTCCACCTCTGAAATTCCAGAGGTTCGTGTTATTATACCCTGCTCACAGATCTGTAGAGTTTGTAGGATTTTTGAGATTGGTCATGTTTGCTATCTTCACCTTTTTCTTAAAAATTTGAGATGATGAAAGAACGAGGGTGCTTTTGATTGGCATTCGGCAGGAATCTGGGCGTAATTGAAAGGTGAAATTTTTATCGAACATTATTTTATTTATCGGGTTCCTGTGCAACAGGAAAGGAAAATATTTTCCCGCAATTGAACTTTAATTTGCTAAAAAATATCTTGAAAATTGGCCAGATCAGACATTTGGTACAAAATTGTACATTTTTAAACACGTTTTTCTAAACGTTTTTCTGGGTCTCCTCTCCATGATTTTGAAACGTTATTTGTGTGTATTTTAATTCAAAGAAGCGAATACACTTTTTAAAAAATGGAGAGAAGACCCAGAGACCAAGAAAAACGAACTTTCCCCCAAAAAATCCAAATGTGTGAATGTGGTGCTTCTTTGACCTTTTAAAACCATCTGTGTGTATCGGTGATAGCTCAGAAAGTTTGGCTACCTGTTCAGTGCACTGGAATTGTAAAGTTTTTGGTTCGAGCCAGGCATGGGGCGTTAATTTTTTTTTTTCATGCAAACAACCAATTATTTTGTCAGTTTCGTTTTATGTACTGATATATTAAAATTTTGAATTAGATTAAATTTGGTTCAGTTTGGTTCTCGAACGAAATCAATTCTAATCTTCTATTCTATATAATGTGCATGAACACGTATATATGCATTAAATATTTAAGGTATTTATTTTTTGTGAAACATTACTATGTTATAGTACCCCCTAGGAAAAACGGACAAAAATGTTACAATCTCACACTTTCAAACTAATTGGAAAAAAAAACTATGGACGTGTTTTAAACTCTGACAAATGTTCAGCCAACCAAATCATGGACATTTAAACCATAAATGTTTCGTACAAATGATTCCTGCAGATCACACGCCAAATGCGCCCATCTTCTTTAAAAAAAAAATAGGTATTGTATAGACGCTTTTTATTTTGAGACCAACCTGCAGGTCCATCCGGTACAACCTGACCAATAACTCCACTCAGTAAGACCAATATCATAACACATGCTATGCAAAACTCCCTAGAAACTAATTCCATATTGTTTGACAAGTTCAAATATCAAATATCAAAAATCCCAGTCTCTCCCAGAATAAGGGAATAATGAACTCAAAAGTCTGCCGCTACAGCTTAAATAAGATCACTGATATTATGTAATAGGATAATTGAGGAACTTTGTTCTCGTTTCTCCTTTCTAGTTCAAAATGCAAGTCCAATATTCAAGAGTTTTGTTTTGTGGCATACACTCTGATTTCGTGGTATACTTACATTTCATAAGACCTTTACGGTATTATAAAATAATGATTTTTTTTACTCAAATTACTTTTTCTTGGTTCGAAAAGACTTCACATAATGATTACATGTACATTTGTATCTACTATAGTCATTGTGTCACTTGGTATTGTAGACGAAAATATTTGCTGGTTATAATCTTACTGCAATTGTTGGGCTCCTTTCTGAAATAGATAAATCTGAACGGTTATTAAAACAGTTTTAAAAGAAGCAATACCTTGAACCTACGTACAGATTAAATTAGAATTTATCAAATGTATTTTTCGTTTCTGTAATCGATGTGATAGTGAATTTCTGTATTGTTTAAGCCCTGTACCGCACTTTGCATATGAAATATATCCTATACTCCCTTAAATTTTGGGAATTTAGACAAAACTTTGTCATTTTGTCACAGAAAGTCTTGTTTGAATTAAGGTAGTCCAATCCTCAGGTTTACAAAATTAGCAGTTAAGTAATCAAAAATACTCATAAGATTATCTCTGAATCCACAAAGTTATGTAAATTTATCCACAGTATTTCTTTAAAGTTAAAGATAAAAGTTAATCATATTATATAGGGAAAATTGTCAAATCTCGAATATTTTTGTAGAAAAAGCGAATTTGAATTTTAACAATGCATTTCCTTATTGTAAATTGATCAACAAATATATTTTAGGTTATAAAACGATAGGTATCGAGGCATTCAGAGAAATTGTCATGATTTTATACTCATTTGTATTTTTTGTCTTCTATCTCCGTCATGTAGTCTATAATACATAGTGTAAAGGACTTTTGCTATATCATTGCAAGACACCACAAATCACTTCTTATTTCATGTCATGCTAATAAGCATTGGTATCTAGGGCTTGATTCAAGAAAAATCTTATTTCTCTAAAACTGTATTAATTCTTTTCCTCTTTAGGGTACAAATGTTAACTTTAATAAGACCTTTTCTAAGACTTCCAAAAACCTTTAATCCTATAAAGATGAATAAAATGAAAATTGTTGCATGAAAAAATTTCATTTTCAAGCTTCGTTTTGATGCATTTCAAATTAAATATTGATTTTTGGAGTTATCCTTCCTGGCTGAGGATCGGATATCCTGAAGAGTCTTGATGTATTATATGTATGGCACGCCAAATTCACAAAAATGAGAAAATCATAGTTTCACAATCGATAAACTACATGTAGGTTTATCGGTTGTAAACTATAGTTTACAAACCGTAAACTATAGTTAACAACGTTAATCTATATTTCACATCTGTAAACCATAGTTAACGCGATAATCTATGTTTCACAACCGTAAACTATAGTTAACAACGAAAACAATCATTTGCGATTGCAAAACATAGATTATCTGATAAATACAGTTTCACGATTTGTAAACTATAGTTTACAAACCGTTAACTATAGTTAACGATCTCATAAATATAGTTTCACAATTGTGAAACTATGATTAACAACTCTTAACTATAGTTTACGATTGTAAACTATAGTTTACAAATGTGAATCTATGTTTATCAACAAAATCTATTGTTAACGCTTTATTACAGACAGATAAACTTAAATTAACATTCGTAAACTATAGTTCACAACCGTTAAATATAGTTTTACAGATGAAAACTATACTTAACGAATCGTTAACAATAGTTTACGGTTTGTAAACGATATTTACAGTCGATAAACCTAGTTTATCAATTGTAAAACTATGATTATCTCATTTTTGTGAATTTGGCGTGCCATATATATGAAATAAGTTTCTCTTATTTTCTGTTCAGCATGTACTCTGTTGTAAAACACAGTATTCACCCTCATATGAAGACATTCGTATCCAATCCGTGTCTGCAAGGCATGTCGTTTTATTTCAATAGATTTTTTGGTTTGTAGTTCGTGCGTATCCAAAAGTATCCCCCAAACGGTTGAATAAATGTTTCACCGAAAAGGCATTAAAATGTGCGAATCATTAATTTAAATGTCATGATGTTTACTGACCTTCTTTCCAGTCTCCGCTTCGACTCCGCCATTTTCTCTGTTGCAAATTACGCCTTTGCATGGGAATTTAGGCTGGATCCCATAGTTATTATTTTATTTTTGTTTAAGTGATTTCACAGAAACGTTGAAATTGCTCAATTTTAATCTTGTTCTATGCCAAGTGTGCCAATATTTTGCCTTGATTACATTTATGATGCTGTCGTACTGGCACACATCCGTGGGCTGCTGCTTCTAGGGCATCAATGTTTGTTTTTTTCATTGCTGTTCTTTTCGTTCCTTCTTTGGAATCAAATACTTGGTCTCTATTTAGTAATAAAAAAAACATTTCGAAAGTATTGGCTTATCTGGAAATATTTTTCAAATACATTCTAAGATCACATTACAAAAAAAGTATTGTTATTATTTGGTAGTTTTTGAAAGCTCTTGAAACATCTAGCTCAGGGAAGAAGGAAGCTATAGGACCAATGCTTTTGTAAATACAAGTATGTATATGAATGAGTGTTACCAGCAAAATTGCTCACACAGTTTAATTTTTTTCCTCTCCCGTCAGAAAGAGAAGCCTATAGATGCAAACAAGAATCAGAAGTCGATATCTTTATTCATCACAAAAATTGGGTATTTGTATTTGTTTCTAATACCTGTTTGTTGATACTAAACACGTCTGTTGAATGAATTTATTACTATTATTGGGTATATACAGTAATATACAAGCATTATTGTGTTTTAAAATATTTTTAATTTTGAAATTAAGCGAATATATTGTTACGTTTCACGAAGTTACCTGTGAAATTCGGGTTAACTCTTGTTTACAAGTTCGGAATAAATGGACATTGAACCCGATGTTTATAAACTACGGAAATATTTGTCAATGAACAGTTAACGAAAGAAATGAACAATAATTGATTTAATGACTTTATTAATTTAACATGTATAATTTAATGAGAAAGTGATGTATTTTGTATGTTTTATATGGGTACAACGTTATTAATGTAGTAGGTAATTTTGTTGGTCAAAACCCGCTAACTTATTGATTATATTGATTGTGACGTAATAGGTATCTGATTGTCTCTTACGTCATCATAACAACTCTTGTCTATATAAACCAGCTGTTTTGGGTTTAGACTTCAGTCGGCTGTGGGGAGCGACTCGGAGCACACAG
>PRKT01000018.1:2715373-2734474 GCA_003671525.1 Saccostrea glomerata | reverse complement strand
CCCCCCCCCCCCCAATGTAAAGCGGGAGATACACAATAATAGAAATTCTAGTATTATTATAAAGATTCTGAAAAAGTGATATTAAGTAATATTCAATGTTAGAGGCATTGTGGACTAGAGATGGATACCCCCAATACTCTAGAAAGACTGGCAAAATCCATGTACTGGAGTATAACTAAGGTAAAATCCCAAATATCTTTCGGATCAAAATACACAATTAGTTGGTCACAATTGATCTATAAAGACTAGATTTTCTTCAGTGGTATAGGAGGAGTTGTGCATATGACTTGGGAAAACCCCAAGTAACAAGGTCGGAAGGGCATTTGAATGGACAGACACCCTGATTACTATACATCCTCTGATTTTCTGGTGCGCATTGACAGGGAAGGAAACGGTAAAAAAGACATTTAGGTCTTGTTGTTAAGAGATGATGAGTGTAATGGAAAAACTTCACAATGACTTTGATGTGATAGCGGGCTGGAATAAAATTTTGTATGAAGCATACAATGAACGGGGGGAAGAATCATTAAAATTTCCATTTTTAAAAAGGAAGGTCATACTGATATTGAAACATTTCTGTAATGTGGATTCAAGTTTGATCAGGTCGATTAAAGATCGATTCAGGTTATTGGGTCTAACATTTAATTTCTCGAAGAACAGCAGGCGAAAGTGCCCTTCCCCATGTGAGCCTTGTGGCCCGTAAGGATATCATTTATTATTTTGGGGGATATAGAAAAGTGTTGTACATATCCTCATGAATTATCAAAAGAGATCTTCATTTTTAAAGTGAACCGTCAGCCTATACTAGTAATAAAAAAGTGAATATTAAATGCAAGTTTAAGCGTAACGTATTGAGGGATGGAGAGAGGGAAGGGCTTATCGAGACTTTTGAATGTATCGATGGTAAATATATGGTACATGTACAAGAAGTTGCTTTTTAAAGTGATCAGGACATTTTTAAAGTAAAATTAGCAACGTTAAAAAAATAGCTTTATCAACTAATTTATAGTGATCAGTGTCGAACAAATGCCACAGACTGAGGAGCTTCTTCATTTGAAAATGTTAATTTTCATATACTTTAACTTAATTGAAATGCAATTACCAGAAATAGGTTTCCTCATTTAGCGGCGAAATACATGTAGGTTGAAAAAGATACTACTAGTTTTAATTATTTATCTTTATTGGGTTTTTTTCTTCTTCAGAAATTCCACTGGGATTTCCTAAAATTGTTGTAAATCCAGAGCTAAAATCTGTTGAGAAAGAGAAACCTGCCATTATGCAGTGTCAAGCGGATGCTAATGGACACAAATTTGATATCGAGTGGTTCAAAAATGGCGTCCCTGTAGACCTTGGCGACAACAAACGGCTCACAATCACAGAAACAGGTACTTAGTTGCCAGAAAAATGATACATTACACTCTGTAGCATCAATACAATTATATATCGGTACAAAATTTTAATCAGGAATAATTTTTAAAATTCATTTGCAACAATGTCACCTTTTAAATATTTGTAAGGTATACTTGCTTCAATGAACGAGAAGTCTCTGATGAGACTGTTGTTCTCTGATGAGACTGTAGCTCTACTGGTCTGTACTCTGAATGTATAACAAAGGAAAATTATCATTTGGATTTAAAACTTTGCACCAGGCAGCAATAAATAGAATTATGTATCTTAATGTAGTCTACTTGTGTGCCAAGTTTTATTAAAATCAGACCAAAACTGTAGAAGGAGTAGCGTTTATAAGGAATTTAATATATAGAATTATGTATCTTAGCGTAGTCTACTTGTGTCCAAAGTTATATTAAAATCAGACCAAAACTGTAGGAGAAGTAGCGTTTTAAAGGAATGTTGTTAGACACCTTTTATATCTCTAGATCATTAGCATTTACTCAATACTACGGAGAACTTTGTGAATTAAATCAGTTACAGAGAGAAGAGGAAGCAGAAATGATACTACATGTATATCTTAATATTGGTTTTAAGGGGTAGAATATATATTTTCCTGTTTTTAGGACGTTAGCATGATGCTTTTTTTCGTAGATTGGGGATTAAAAAATTTGAAATTATTTACATTAAAAAAAATGATTTAAATGTAAAATATTCTCATCATTGACCCTTGGTGCAATAATACTTATTTTTTCTTCATTTTTAACAAAGCATACCGGTACTAACATCTTATTCTCTAGTGAATTAATTATTGATAGACTGTATCATTAAAGCTTTTTAAAAATTACACAATGTAGCTTTTTTTTAAACTAAATGTTTGGGAATATTTCTTTTATATCAATAGAACATTTGTCTTTTCAGGATATTTTCGTATAGCTAAGGCCCTAGAGTCCGATTATGGAAAATATGAATGTGTAGCTTCCAATGAGTACGGAGTGGCCTACTCTTATGGTGCGATGTTATACATCAGAGGTGTGTACATCTACTTTGGTGAAAGAGAAATGTTTTTTTTTAATATTAACCATCATTAAATTATGAAAACTTTTCTGTAGGTTTTGGTTTAAATATATAATTTGATGCTAACAAATTCTTATCTGAAATACATGTATTAAAATCTAAGAATTTGTTGAAGATTGTTTAATATGTCTAAAAGTTGCAGATAAACGCAAGTGCAATGTCTGTTAAAGTTGTAATTTTTGCTCTCTTGAATTATGAAAAGAACACAATTAAAGAAAATACATTCTAGGACAGTTTACGTGCAATGTGATCATTACCATATATAACTTATGATATACAATTTTTTTCAGTACGTAGAGTCCCCCCTCATTTTACCGTCCTCCCCCCAAAGAGAGTGGAGGTGAACCCCAATGGCAGCGTCAATCTGACCTGTGTAGCAGTCGGATCCCCCATGCCACACGTCATGTGGCGAGATGGTGCCACGGAACTGGGAAAACCTGTTATAGGAAAGAATGTCCTCCAACTTAAAAATGTCACGGAGAGCAAAAACTTCACGTGCGTGGCGTCAAATGACATAGGAAACATCGAACATGTCGTAGAGGTTATAGTTAGAGGTATATTGTATTCTATCGATATAGCAAGATCCTTGTGTGGTCCAATTGAATATTAACAAAAGTCTGTACACTAAACCTTAATTAAAGAATGACTGGGTGATAACATTTAAAACAACACAACCCACAACCCCCCACACCTAAAAATCAGAGGATATACATTGTATAGTAATCAGGGTGTCTGTCTATTCAAATGCCTTTCTGACCTTGTTACTTGGGGTTTGCCCAAGTCATATGCACAACTCCTATACCACTGAATAAAATCTTATCACTTTTGTAGAATCTTTATAGATCAATTGTGACCAACTAATTGTGTATTTTGATCCGAAAGATTATTTGGGATTTACCTTAGTTATACTCCAGTACATGGATTTTGCAAGTCTTTCTAGAATACTTGGGGTATCCATCTCTAGTCCACAATTCCTCTAACATTGAATATAACTTAATAACACTTTTTCAGAATCTTTATAATAATACTAGAATTTCTATTATTGTGTATCTCCGAGAGTGGAGGTGGACCCCAATGGCAGCGTCAATCTGACCTGCGTGGCAGTTGGATCCCCAATGCCACACGTCATGTGGCGGGATGGTGCCACGGAACTGGGAAAACCTGTTATAGGAAAGAATGTCCTCCAACTTAAAAATGTCACGGAGAGCAAGAACTACACGTGCGTGGCGTCATCTGACTTAGGAAACATTGAACACGTCGGGGAGGTCATAGTTAAAGGTAAAATATCCGTACAGCGACATTGGGACTGTTTCTTTAGAAATTACACTCCAAAAATACTAACAAAATTTTACTAACTCATACTGTACCTGAATAGTATGTTGATTTGGAATGTATTTCATTATAATTAAGAATTCAGTTTTTAATCACCCTATATCGTAGTATGAATCGTTTCTGTTCAAGAAAATGATTGACTGAATGTATACACACACAAATTTAATTTACATTGATGCATAATATGCATGTAATAAGAACTGTAATAGAGATATCAAACAAAATTCAGAATATTTTTGAATATTTAAGATTTTATTTTAGTGAAGCAGTAAACGAACCAGTCAAAAAAAATTCACAATATCAAATGGAATAACTTCACTTGATTTTTTTTTCATTTTGCCATCTCCTTTTTCTGCAGCCAAGAGTAGTGGTTCTGGTATGCTATTTCACATAGTTTCCTTACAAAAAACAGCATGGATCTGATGTTAATCATATTCATACATATAAAAGTCATTAAAATCATCTTACAGTGTATAATATAATCTATATCAGTTTCTTATACATAATCAATTTCTTCTTTATATTTCTATGCAATATATTTCAGCTGATATATTACCGGTATATGATTATTTTGACTTTGTGGTTCAAAATTTTGAAATTGTGTCTGTCCATATCTTGATTTACTCTAGCTTGATAAAAGGAAAAATTATCTTGTATGCTCTTTGGCACTCTCTTATCATTACCAAGATAATTGAAAATTTTAATGAATTGCTGAAGATCTACTAAATAGCACATTTTAATAATGAACACAATTGTCTTCCAAAACTCAACTTCTTAATTACATCTCTTAGAAAGTGTTCATGATATGCAATTGTTCGCATGCGATTAAGTTTGATACTTTTTATCAAATATCTTGAAACATGTTTGCATTTCTTTTTACACTGCTGTTCTACAGCGAAGATATGAACCGTAGCTAAATCAGCATTCAACATCTGCCTCAAGATTATTGCATTAATTGGGATTTCCTGTTAAAAAGTGGTTCATAAAAACCAGCTAAAGATTTTACAGTATTTTCATTGAAAACATGCATAAGATTGCAGAACTGCCTTCTAACATGCTGTTAAATTGTAAGGGAGTTATTTATTATATGTGATGTTTTTTTCCTACCCGTACACATATTTACACTCTTACACACTATTTTTTTTTTTCATCTGTGTACTAGTATTTTATGTGATGTTTTTATCTTTGTCCAATTTTCACTGGTTAATTAAACAGCTGTAGCGCAGTGGGGAAGTAATGAGATTTACATGTGCTGTTTGTTGATACTTTTCTCGGGAGGTGGTATTGAAAGTCATTAAAAAATTGATCAGCCTGCTCTGTTGATTATCTTGGGGCCCCTCTAGCCTTTAATCATTATCTCTGGACCACTGTATCAACTTAGCCATCTTTGGTAGATAGTTTTTTTGATTAGATTGAATGGACTCTAGTGTAATAATTACCATAGAAATATATTAATTTCTTTGGGCAACTCTTTTTTTCACTCTACTTAGTCTCAAGTAGACACTCTAGAGCACAAAATATTGTGTAGATACAAAGTTGTTTATTTTATATAATCATTTCTAAAATGTTCGAGTTTTTTTTTCTTTCACAAATTTTGAGTTACAAAACCAAAATTTTAAGAGCACTAGCTTCTTAGAAAAACATTTGATAAGTGCATGTGGTCAGTTTTGTCTGTAAAGCCTCTGGAAATCCACGACCTACGTTTCACTGGGAAAGAGACGGGAAAAAGTTGAACATAAGGAGGAACCGATTCAGACATGCCGTATGGTAGTGTTTTGAGGATTGAGATGGTTCGGAATAAAGACAGTGGGAGTACCTTTACCTGTGTGGCGGAGAATGGAGTGGGGGATCCAGCCAGGAGTACGGGGCGTCTGAAGGTTTATCGCATTGACAGGGAAGGAAATGGTAAAAAGACATTTAGGTCTTTCTGTTAAGAAATAAAGTGAACTGGACAAACTTCACAATGACTATGATGCGAGAGCGGGCTTGAATGAGATACAATTTTGCAAAAATTTC
Organism: Saccostrea glomerata; assembly: GCA_003671525.1. Lineage (NCBI taxonomy): Eukaryota > Metazoa > Mollusca > Bivalvia > Ostreida > Ostreidae > Saccostrea > Saccostrea glomerata. The sequence goes on along the minus strand of PRKT01000018.1, from coordinate 2,728,660 downwards.
CATGTTTAAACAGCAAGGTCGTATTGATATTGAAACATTTCTGTAATGTGGATTCAAGTTTGATCAAGTCGATTAAAGATCGATTCAGGTTATTGGGTCTAACATTTAATTTCTCGAAGAACAGCAGGCGAAAAGTGCCCCGCCCCATGTGAGCCTTGTGGCCCGTAAGGATTTTATTATTCCCTTTGGGGTTAACTCTCAAGTTCATCTCTTGATATAGGGACTCGTACTCGTATAAAATGAAAATATAGGACCAAATCAATTTTTTGATCCTGATTACATTACAACACTTCGTATCATATGGAGAGCTTCAAGAAACATACAATATAGAACGAAGTGTTGTACATATATATCCTCATGAATTCTCAACAAATCTTTATTTCTAAAGTGAACCGTCAGTTCTATATACTAGTAATAAAAATGTGAACATTGAATGCAAGCCTAAGCGTAACTTTTTGGAGATGGGGCAGGGCATTTGAATGCCTCAATGGTAAATATCCCCGTGTAAAGGGGCACATGTGGGGTTTCAATTAATTATCATATGGGGTTTCAACTCCGAAGCGGTCATTTTTTGTATTTGGAAAATATATTTTAAAACATTCTTTGCTAATGAATTCTTTGGGTCCAAAGACGCCTACGGGTTGTAAGAATGTACTACCTTCCAATTTAGTGCAATATTCCGTTCGAAAGCCTTATGGATTGTGCTAACACTTCTGGACGATTGCATCGACTTGAAAAATATGTGGTGTTGCTCTTGTTGTTCTTGCTCTTTAATTACCAAAAACGGACGTTTAAAGCTCATTTTAAGGATGATAGATAAAGATTGATGCACAACCAATCCATGCAAGCGCGGTGAAATACTAGTAGGATGACAAAAAGCTACTTCTAGTTTTAATTAATCATCTTTGCTGTTGTTTTTTTTCTTCAGAAATTCCACTGGGATATCCTAAAATTGTTGTAAATCCAAAGCTAAAATCTGCTGAAAAGGGGAAACCTGTCTTCATGCAGTGTCAAGCGGATGCTAATTGACACAAGTTTGATATCGAGTGGTTCAAAAATGGCGTCCCTGTAGACCTGGGTGTCAACAAACGGCTCACAATCACTGAAACAGGTATACTTAGTTGCCAGAAAAATGATACATAATTGTAATTCAGTTCAATTAAATATAGGTACAAAATTTTAATCATAAATAATTTTTTTAATTGAATTTATTTTCAATAATGTTACCTTTTAAAAAATTGTAGGATACCTACTTTAATGTTTAATGAAAGAAATTAGTTCCACCTTAACTCCTATAAATGGTCATCGCTAGATGGTACAAGATAGAAGTAGTCGAACATGAGTTATCCTTCATATACTGCGAATCAATCCTAGCCACGAAAATAAAAATCTCTCCAAGAACATGTGCCTAGGTCAAGGTAAAGATTCGTGTACTATTTATTATGTATATGATTTACTCTCAAAATTACCGAACTAGTGAAACTGTGATTGTCCACCAACACTGACCCACTTGATTCAAAATGATTCTACAGTACGGCAACCCAGCCCCTCTCGTTGGTGCTTAGATTTGAGATTTTATTTTGCCTTCTATATAATTCCATACAAAATTTTGCACAATTTTTGAACTTTATGACAAAATCTTATAAAATTCTCCGACTCTACGTGGTAAACATTATTCAGGTTGTCAATTTAAATGTAAATCTATGCAAAATAATGCTGATTTCTGAAAAAAGTTTGTTTGTGTTATTTATCCTTAATTCTGATCGGGATCGGTATTCATCTACCATTCTACTTTCGTTCTAAATCCCGCGAAAGTCAACGTGATTTTGACAGCTGAAAAGATAGTACCGTAATTGCTGTAATACATGCGTATATATTTTAAACAAGGGTCATTGGTTGAAAATGATTGGCGATGATGTGAAGTAAGAGATAATTGAACCTTTACTATGACTTTTATTCGGGTATTTAGGGAAGATTACACCGATTGATCAGGTCAATAAAAAATCTGCAAAATTGAAAAAATAAAAAATATGAAATAAAAGCCGCCTGCCCGCCTCGATTTTTAAAAAAATTTGGATGAGAATCTAGCAATTTATTTATTATGGCCTTATTTGAAATTATTTGTTTGCTATTTATTCAGAGTGATTTGGTTGCAATTTGTTCAACAGAAGTGATTTCTACACAATTTATTCAAAGTGATTTCAGGGTGATTTGCTTACAATTTGTTAGGAGTGATTTGTTAGCTCATTTGCATGGGAATTTGCATCACTTACAAATCATCTTCAAATCACTGATTCATAAGTGATTTCTTAAAGTGATTTGTTTAAGGATTTTTTTTCACTTGGGAGGTAATCTTAGAACACACCTCAGTCTTATTCCAGCATATCGTCAGCCCTACTTCAACATGGTAATAGATCATGCTGATTTGAATTTAATACACTTCATGTTGAATCTACCATCATCAAATTATGATATCTTAATATTTTTAGGGTTTCAGATTAAAAAACACACCTCCATATGTAATTTGATGCCGAGTAGTCTTATCTTAATAAAGCTTAAGTAACATTTATCTAAGAATTTTTAGAAGATTGCAATACTGTTGAAGATTGATTCAGTGGCAAATACTGAATGTTCAGAGAGTTTTGCTCTCTTAAAATATTTCTAAGTACTTGAAGCTTTTTAAGATTTTAATGGCAGTTTCTGTGTCATTTTTCATCAATGCATGCAAGAATTTATAACAATTTTAGCCACAAAAAAGCACGCATATAAATGTTACGTTTTACTTGACATAAAGCATAGCTTTAATAAATTGACTCTTTTTCAGTACCTAGAGTCCCCCCTATTTTCACCCCACTCCCCCCAAAGAGAGTGGAGGTGGACCCCAATGGCAGCGTCAATCTGACCTGCGTGGCGGTCGGGTCCCCCATGCCACACGTTATGTGGCGGGATGGTGCCACGGAACTCGGAAAGCCTGTCATAGGAAAGAATTTCCTCCAACTTAAAAACATCACCGAGAGCAAGAACTACACATGCGTGGCGTCATCTGACTTAGGAAACATCGAACACATCGGGGAGGTCATCGTTAAAGGTAAAATGTCTGTACAGCGACATTTGGACTGTTTCTTTAGAAATTACACTCTGGAAAGGTGTGTTCCCTGAACGTCTGCTCCCTATATAAACAGTATAATTATCACACTCAATTAAGGGGCCCTCTGAGGGGCACAGGGGTGTGTTCCCTGAACGTGTCTACTCCGTATATAAACAGTATAATTATCACACTCAATTAAGGGGCCCTCTGAGGGGCACAGGCTCCGTGACATTTTTAAGTTGGAGGACATTCTTTCCTATAACAGGTTTTCCCAGTTCCGTGGCACCATCCCGCCACATGACGTGTGGCATTGGGGATCCAACTGCCACGCAGGTCAGATTGACGCTGCCATTGGGGTCCACCTCCACTCTCTTTGGTGGGAGGGTAAAATGAGGGGGGACTCTACGTACTGAAAAAAAGTCAATTTATTATAGCTATGCTTTATGTCAAGTAAAACATAACATTTAAGTGTGGGCTTTTTGTAGTTTTTTGTTATAAATTCTTAAATGTAATACTGAAAAATGACAAAGAGACTGCCATTAAAATGTATAGGCTTCAAGTACTTAAAAATACTTTAATAGAGCAAAACTCTCTGAACATTCAGTATCTGCCACTGAATCAATCTTCAACAGTAGCAATCTTCTAAAAATTCTAAGATAAATGTTACTTAAGCTTTAAGATAAGACTACTTGGCATCAAATAATATATGGAGGTGTGTTTTTTAAACCAAAACCCCAAAAAGATATCATAATTTGATGATGGTAGATTCAACATAAAATATATTAAATTCAAATCAGCATGATCTATTACCATGTTGAAGTAGAGCTGGCAATATGCTGGAATAAGACAGGGGTGTGTTCTAACATTACCTGATATTACCAGAGTCTTTGATTAAACCTAGCATATGTTACATCACAAATAACCCTGGATATCTAGCACACTGTCTGTAGGATGCTCTGTTCATCTTAAGATCTGGTAGCATGTTAAGTGTTAACCCACTTATACTTTTCAAGTATGGGGAAGTGGACAAAAGAACAACCCATCAATTTTTATCTGAATGTGTATATAGGGTAATGTAGGAGAGAGGGAAAATTGGCTCTTAAATGCCCAGTAGCAAGAGAAAAAGAAATGAAAACTTTTTAGTAAGGAGTGACATTTTTATGATAAACAATATTCAAAAAACATAATTTTACTTCTTCAATATATGGTTTTGTTTCTCTAACAGAGTTCTTATTGTTTATTCTTTTTGTATTCAAGAGGAAGAGTTCTGTAGAACTACTTATGTCAAAACTGACATGATGGGTATGATCATCAAACATTGTTGTCTACCTTTTATCTGATAAAGTCCGATTGTATCTAACCCCTAGGTTTAACAATCTTGTAGTCATAAGGAAAAAATGAAGAAAAAAAATATGAAAAGTCTGATCGTGATAGCAGACAGATGTTCCTTAACAATATTCTAGTCATCCTTCATTAAGTGTCATGCCAGACAAACAGAAATATTGGAGAATTGGTTCAATGTACATATTGCAAAGCTCTGTCCAATCTAAGGGAGGAAACTCCATAATTATCTCTGTAGCAAAATATTGGTCTACTGCCATTGGAATCTTATTCAACTTTAGCCCATAAGACAGACTTAAAAGAACAAAAAGGATCATTTTTTCATACTTTAACAAAATTTTTCGATGTGAGTGGGTCTTCGCTCCATTTTTTTTGAAAGATAATCCTAACAGTTTGCGATAAAATGTATATTTTTTGGTTTACCAAAAAATGGAGGGAAGACCCACTATACCTTAAAAATACACTTTTATGACAAAACATTCGCATCTTTCCGAGAAATACTACAAGTCCATTAAGTCAAAGGTCATATCACAAACATGATTTAAATGCCACTACAACATATAAGCCATGTAGCATAGTGGTTAGCGCGTTAGTCTCAAAGCAGTCTGATACTTCGGTATTTTATTGCTGGGGTTCGAATCCCACGAATACCATGGAATATTTTCATGAATGAAATTTTTTAAAGAGATTTATTTTTTCTGAGAAAATTTTTTTTTCTCATAATTTCATAAATTTCAATAATGAGATGTAAATTTAAATACTCAATTTACATATCAAATGTGATTTCTTCATATCTGATGCTATAGGCATTCTGCCCGCCTTATCCGCCCATCTTCTTTATTAAGTTTGTTTTCCTCTTTTAAAATTTGATATAGAAAAATATTTTAAATTAAAATTTATTCTACGAAAAGTTAGAAATGAAATAGAAAATTTCAAGAAAAGAAATAGAAAAAATATTTTCCATCAATTTTTTGCTCGGGCTCGACATTGCGAAAATTGTCCTCTAACTTCCTTTTCCGTCAATTGTCAAAATGGTGAGCGTGAAGCATATATAATGTTGATTTATCCGTGGACATCGGGTCTAATCAATGAAATATATTTATTTTACAAAATTAAATGATATCACAAATGAATATTCTTTTGAAATCTTTCCGTTTTAGGGCATTGACATCTGCCATAAAAATAAGAGGAAGGTGGTTCGGAAGGAACCCAGAAGCCAAGATATTTATCTTCGGCTCCTAGTTAAGGTAATATTTTCACTTGTGGCAGGGATGACGACTTACCATTGTTTCAGATACAGTCTACAATAAAATCGATCACGAAATTCGTTGTAGAAAAACGATCCTTTTGAGTGTATTTGACTTGAATTGCTTGTAAACATATATGATTTGACACCCCCCTCCCTTCAATGCATACATGTACTATCTTTGCATGTCCAACCAACTTTGTTGATAAAGTGTAAATTTTCTTGTTCTTCAAATGAACAATATATGCTAGTCACTTGAATGATTGTAATAAAGTTGAACACTGTTTCTTGAAAATAGCACAGGCAAAAAATTCAACTGTTATGCTTATCTTTTTCAGTTGTACAGGTTTTTAGCCAGAAGAACTAATGCCAAGTTCAACAAAATCATCCTGAAACGGCTCTTTATGAGCAAAAACAACAGGCCACCACTATCTATTGCCAGATTAGTAAGTTTTAATTAAATCATATATATACATATACTATGTTCACCTGCATGCATGTATACAGGTGGAGACCACTCACCTGTGGAGATGTAAAGGAGATGCCTGATGGGCGAACTTAACATGCACAAAGACCAAACCTTCAGATATATAAAAGTTGTATTCAAATTGTTAGAATTTAGTACTTAGAGTAAAGTTCTCTTGATTGAAATTCATGAAATCATGGGGATAAATACGTCTTCCTTTTCTTTTTTCTTCTGGATGCCTCCCAGTAGATAAAATTGTTTACAAAGTTTATTCATAATTTTATTTCAAAAGTATTTTCCTCCTTTAAGGCCTGGTTATCTTGAATTCTCTGGACTAACTTCAATAATTATATCCAAATTCCATTCTCGAAGAAATACAAACATACGAGGGGTGTTAGAAAAGTTCGCGGACACATTGAATTACAGAAAATCTATTGTGTACTGTGAAGTATGATCTATGTCTGAATGAATTCCTACATTTTGTTTATTTGTATGTAAAAAATCAGGTCCATATAATAAAATCTTAAAATTTTACAACTATTTTTACTATGGGGTTATGGGATTCACGGAGCAATCACTTGACGTAAGCGACGTGACAACCAGATTTCAACCCTTTAAGCTTTGTCGCAGTTCTATAAATCTTTCATTTCTTCAGATTTTTCTTATCTTTTTTCTATTTTAAATTGAATATCTATATCAAGAAATATTACTTTTCTACTATAATGTCTTTTGTACTGTTTTGGATATTATTGAGATCTTGAAAAATAAAAAAAAGTCTATGCAGTCAATCGATCAGGTATGGAAACTATGCAAAATATATAGGCGCAATGCAACGTCCATGCGATAGAGGGGTATTGAAATATCGATGGAGTTAATAATTCAAAATGTTACTCTTTCCATTCTTATGAAGCTACAACCATTTGAAAACTTGTTCTTTGTATGTGTAGTATATTACCGGCAGCATCTTGAATATTTTAATCTCTTTTTAGACATTTTCCTGTCTGTACACATAATTTTTCAGTAGTGCAGTGCTCCATTACGCTCAATGACGTTCCGATTTTTGGCTGTGTTTTTACGCGTTGATCATTTATAAACGGCTATAAAACAGTCATATACCATCCAATTTTATTCAAAATTTCTCCTGGTGACGTTTCCTGCATACTTTAGCGGCAGGTAAAATATCACAACTCTCTTGGCACCACAATTGTGCAATTTTTAATGTTAATAAAGAGTCTTTGTGATGTAAACGTGCCAAAATGTAGCATGCTCCGTGAAGCAAGATTTATCAAAATAAAAATGCCGTATATTTTTCAATAAATACCGGAAAGCACCAAATTCTCGTATATTTATTGGAAGAAAGCTCAAGATTATATCTGGAAAGTTTGACCAGTTTCGTGGAAATAGGGCGCTCACAATAGAACTTGTCCGCGAACTTTTCTAACACCCCTCGTAAATATTTAGTTTTAACATTTAAAAGTCCTATTATATCTTTCAAATCCAATGCAATAAAGTACATTTTTGAAGCATTTGAATTTGCAATATTTGTGGCCCATTTCATAGTTAATTCATGCTCTACATCTTCAGGCATTAAACATTACAGACTTTCACTTAGATCCATCTTAATCATCAATACTACACACTATTGATAGACTCTGAAAGTTTTTGCCTTAAATTAGGGTTCACCTATTTCTTAAGACATTGAGAAAACTTACGCAGTGCTACTGTGTGGGACACCTGGGGCTCTGCCAAAGTGTCTGTAGGCTTCACGCGACTTCCTGGGTCCTACAAAGTACAGTCATATTATTTTAATTTCCAAATAAATATCAAAGCAACAAAAATCAAGTAAATATCACCTTAATAACGAGATATTCAGCACTACGATTATTTTTATGAATACAAATGATTAAAATTACACATCTTTGTAGGTTAGGTTTTGCTTCCCTTACATCATTACAACTGCATAATATGTCATCATTCTTATATCATGACACATTATTCAACAATACTCTGATTTTTTGGGGATTCAAGTACCAAAACATTTTTTAAAACTTAATATTCTCTGTAAATAAACTCATGGATGAAAGAAACCCTAAAAATAAATTTGCAGATATCTAGTTTTTACACTCATAGACACACACAAAAGAAATGTGTTTTTAAAATTAATATTTTCTCTATAATATTACGACTTATATATTTTAATAGCATTTTACACAAAAATTAATTAAAAATCTTATTTCATTTAAAAGTTATTAAAACTTTAAATTTTTTGGCGGGTTTGATTGACACATCCTTGCACTTTCACAAATCTTAACTTTATTCTTAATCTTTAGGAAAAGTGGCAATCCTGATGTGTATTAATGAAAAATATTAATACTAAAATCCAGAAAATTCAGAGTAGACATGTTCTAAAGCCAAACAAACACACAATATATTCTCAGTCCGTGGAGTTGTGGTGAACAGACTTTGGCGATTTAACGCACCCGATGAATCGTAAACACCAAACAATAACATGTTTACAAAAACCTGTGTACATAACACGAGTGTGATCGATTCGCAAAACTCTGTACACAACGGAATGGCGATACTTGTGAAGTAGTTCTGCTTTCTGACATTTCAACTCTGAATAAAATTATTCTTCTTGATTATACCCCCCGCTTGAAAACAGGGAGGGTATATAGTAATCGTTAATTCCGTCCGTCTGTACGTCTGTCCGTCCGTCCTTCCGTCTGTCCGTCCGTCCGTCTGTTACGCTTTGGGGTACCCATCTCTTATCCGCAACTCCTCTTATACCACTGAATGAAATTTGATGCAACTTTCACAGAATCTTTATTACATATTGCCATTGTGCACCTCCTATTTTACTTTTTGATCGGACACATATTTTGGGTTTCCCGGCCACAGGAAAACATGGACTTTTTCACCAGTTATAACCATATGGGAGGCGGGGGGTATCATTTTGTGAGCTCATCGCTCACAGTACCTCTAGTTTAAGTTTTAATATTTCTCATTAATACACATCAGGATTGCCACTTTTCCTAAGGATTAAGAATAAAGTTAAGATTTGTGAAAGTGCAAGGATGTGTCAATCAAACCCGCCAAAAAATTTAAAGTTTTAATAACTTTTAAATGAAATAAGATTTTTAATTAATTTTTGTGTGAAATGCTATTAAAATATATAATTCGTGATATTATACAGAAATATACAGAAAATATTAACTTCAAATCTGTGTCCAAGCACCTTTAAGGACATACGCAACGTACCTTACCTACTGATAACTTTTAAAGATATTCTTAATTTAAGATTATTGTGCCATCAGATGTTCATAAAATCAAAAAATGACAAAAAATCAGCATGCATTACCAGGGTTTTTTGGAAGATATCAAATTATGAAAATTTTTGCATTATTCAAAGAAAAATTTACAAAAATTACATAACATAAATTCCAGATTTTTTCCCCACCAAATTTGTTTTAGAAGAGGTGTATAAATTCATATATAGACATATAAAGTATTGCACACAGGTCCTTCTTCTAGTGGAACTCTTCAACTCCAGGGAAGAACCTAAAAATGTTCAAACTATGTTGCGTATGGCCTTAAAACAAAATGTCATATATTGAGACTGTGTCTATTCTTTCCTTATTATGATAAGAGACCCCATTAATAGCTTTTTTTTTTTTTATTGTTAATGGCATTTCACAAACTCCCCAGCAGATGATATTACACAATAACAATAAAACAGCATACTTTAATTCCATGCAATTTCTACTTTTCTAACCTTGCATCAGAACAGTGTTTTGTCCTTTAGGTGACTTGAGGGCCAACTGATCGAATGTGATGATCTGTCCCCCGGCCTTCAGGATACGAGCCCTGGCTCTCTCTGTCACATTGAGAGCACATAGCTAAAGAAAATACAATATCAAAATTAAAAAATATGCTCATTCATTGTAATAAATCTAATATCCTTTTTAGTGTTTAAAAGTTTTACTTTAAAGTTTTTTCCCCACTAGCACATTTTAAATTCCAGATCTGAGACTGTGATGATTAAGATTTACATTGAATGAAACAATTCATGAAATGACATTCTGATTGATGTTGTTTTTAAGTAAAATATTTGTCATGAAAGAAAACAAAAAAAGACAAGAGACCCATGGGCCTTTCAGGTCACCTGAGTATTTTGTAACAACTTTTCCACAATTGAATTGATTTCATGTTTTATACCAGAGGCCATGAAATTTATAATTTGGAAAGAGGCACCCTTGCTCATTATAACCATACATTTTCTTTAATACCAAGGAGCAGAGGAAAAGCATTATTGAATTTTTGACATACAATCAAGAGCCCCTTCTACTGTGCCAATGACCCTGGGGCCTTATAATTCACAATTCTGGAAGAGGTTCCTTTGCTCATCATAATCAAACACAAGGAGTTCAGGAGTCAAAAATATTTTTCCAAGATCACATTTATTTGTGTTTTTTTAGTCCCATTCCTCAGATCCCGAGGGACAGGGGTCATAAATTTCATTAATGTTCCTCTTCACCCAAAGATGCTTTATATCAAAATTGGTTGAATTTGTTAAAGCGCTTCCAGAGAAGAAGCTGAAAATGCACATCACACAATGACGGCCAAACAAATAGCAACAGGTCACATGAGTGACTCGGGTGACTTAAAAGACAACTGACCTTCAGCTTGGGAACTTCCATAAGTCTAAGGTCATCAGTGACGGTTCCGACAACCACAGCGGTCTTGTTGTCTCTGCCGGATTTCTTCATCAAACGAACCTATAAATAAAACAATTTTTATTTTAAACTGTAACACCCTTACTTTTTTAATTGTGACATATATATTTTCTTGAAGTAGTAATGGAATAACTATTGGTTAACAAGTTTTTCTGTATGCCCATTGTTTTGGAGATTGATCCCTCAACAGAAATTCCTTAACTTCTTGGGAATGAATCTTTTTTTTTATGAGTGGGTCTTCCACTCAAATTTTTTTTTTAAAGTTAATCCTCAAAGTTTGCATAAAAACATACACATTTGGTTACCAAAATTATGGATAAAAGACCCACTATACCTTAAAAATATAATTCTAGGACATAACTTTCATATCTTTTCAAGAAATAATTGAAGTCCACTAAGTCGAGGGTTATTTCACAATCATGATTTTATTGTCACTATTCATCAGGACTTGTGTCACGTAGTGGTACGGGTGCTAGTCTCAAAAGAAATTTCAGGATTTTTTTTATTGCTAGGGTTCAACTACGATGAAAACCACATCATTATCGTTTTTTTTTTTTTTTTTTTTTTTTGTATAAAAGAATGAATTTTTAAAGAAAACATTTTCCTCCGAACAGTTTTGTTCATATTCATGATTTCATGAATTTCAATCAAGAGAACTTTACTCTAAGTACTAAATTCTAACAATTTGAATACAACTTTTATATATCTGAAGGTTTGGTCTTTGTGCATGTTAAGTTCGCCCATCAGGCATCTCCTTTACATCTCCACAGGTGAGTGGTCTCCACCTGTATACATGCATGCAGGTGAACATAGTATATGTATATATATGATTTAATTAAAACTTACTAATCTGGCAATAGATAGTGGTGGCCTGTTGTTTTTGCTCATAAAGAGCCGTTTCAGGATGATTTTGTTGAACTTGGCATTAGTTCTTCTGGCTAAAAACCTGTACAACTGAAAAAGATAAGCATAACAGTTGAATTTTTTGCCTGTGCTATTTTCAAGAAACAGTGTTCAACTTTATTACAATCATTCAAGTGACTAGCATATATTGTTCATTTGAAGAACAAGAAAATTTACACTTTATCAACAAAGTTGGTTGGACATGCAAAGATAGTACATGTATGCATTGAAGGGAGGGGGGTGTCAAATCATATATGTTTACAAGCAATTCAAGTCAAATACACTCAAAAGGATCGTTTTTCTACAACGAATTTCGTGATCGATTTTATTGTAGACTGTATCTGAAACAATGGTAAGTCGTCATCCCTGCCACAAGTGAAAATATTACCTTAACTAGGAGCCGAAGATAAATATCTTGGCTTCTGGGTTCCTTCCGAACCACCTTCCTCTTATTTTTATGGCAGATGTCAATGCCCTAAAACGGAAAGATTTCAAAAGAATATTCATTTGTGATATCATTTAATTTTGTAAAATAAATATATTTCATTGATTAGACCCGATGTCCACGGATAAATCAACATTATATATGCTTCACGCTCACCATTTTGACAATTGACGGAAAAGGAAGTTAGAGGACAATTTTCGCAATGTCGAGCCCGAGCAAAAAATTGATGGAAAATATTTTTTCTATTTCTTTTCTTGAAATTTTCTATTTCATTTCTAACTTTTCGTAGAATAAATTTTAATTTAAAATATTTTTCTATATCAAATTTTAAAAGAGGAAAACAAACTTAATAAAGAAGATGGGCGGATAAGGCGGGCAGAATGCCTATAGCATCAGATATGAAGAAATCACATTTGATATGTAAATTGAGTATTTAAATTTACATCTCATTATTGAAATTTATGAAATTATGAGAAAAAAAAATTTTCTCAGAAAAAATAAATCTCTTTAAAAAATTTCATTCATGAAAATATTCCATGGTATTCGTGGGATTCGAACCCCAGCAATAAAATACCGAAGTATCAGACTGCTTTGAGACTAACGCGCTAACCACTATGCTACATGGCTTATATGTTGTAGTGGCATTTAAATCATGTTTGTGATATGACCTTTGACTTAATGGACTTGTAGTATTTCTCGGAAAGATGCGAATGTTTTGTCATAAAAGTGTATTTTTAAGGTATAGTGGGTCTTCCCTCCATTTTTTGGTAAACCAAAAAATATACATTTTATCGCAAACTGTTAGGATTATCTTTCAAAAAAAATGGAGCGAAGACCCACTCACATCGAAAAATTTTGTTAAAGTATGAAAAAATGATCCTTTTTGTTCTTTTAAGTCTGTGTATGCTTTTTCACGGGCAAATATTTTCAGTTTTTGTGAGATCTTTGTAAAATATAGAGATTTTACATTAAGTATACTTTAATATTAGATGAGATATGACATAAAATTTGGATATAATTGAGATTAATTTTTTTCCCTTCTTATCTGTCGCGCTATAGGCA
>PRKT01000018.1:2682887-2713967 GCA_003671525.1 Saccostrea glomerata | reverse complement strand
CCCCCCCCCCCCTCCTCTTTATATTATCTTAAAATTTTGCCATAAAGAGTTTATACACAATCCAAGTTCTTTTTTGTCCCAGACAGGAATTTCATTTGCAAGTCAAGGGGTTTTGAATGACACCAATTCTGTAACAGAAAAGGAAACTATGTATGGGATGACTGGGAATGGAACCTGGGACCCTTCACCCTGTATCACTTCTCTGATGCTCTAATGATTGAGCTACCAAGGCTTAAGTTGTTATCTGTTAGTGTGACCCAAACCATTACCAACTTATCATATTTATTATGCATGTATCTAAAGACAGTAAGAGAAGTGTGATTATTATTTATTTATATTTTGTGATGAATTATTCTTAATCAGTCATTTTGAAACCATTTATAACTCCTATCCATATACTGTTTTATTTTTATCTGCCTATAAACTACAAATTCTTGATGTATCACATTTGTTTCCAATTCCTTTATGGAAAATGATTCAAAACAAAGACTCAGTATTATAAAAAGCTAAAAGGGACCAAAAAATCATTTAATTGATTTACATGCATTACATTTTTAATTGTTATTTAATAAAAAAATTATGATTAGATTTTTTTTTTCTACATTATGAAGAACCTTTATGACACAAACAAAACTTTTAATTTTAAGAAGAACCGTTTTATGATAAATCATGTCTCATATATAGCATTGTCTACATGGGATTTCCTTAAAAAGAATTATGTAATTTTTTTTACAACACTTCAATTCAAATAACGATCAGTGTTCTAAATCTTATTTTCAATTAAAGACTAACCTGTTAAAAAAAATCAATTCATGGAATTCAGACCAATTTAACAAGCAGACAGGCCTTCACCTGTTCACACGTCACTAATAATTGCTAATAAGTGACATGTATGTTTGACAGTTTTTGCATTCTATTGAGTGATCATAATTAGATATATACATTGGTACTATGCATTCAAATTATCAAAAGTAAAAAATTGATAGGGCTATATACTCATAAGACATTTTGATGTTCGAGAGACGGGGTAAATTTTCTTGTTCATAAAGATGATCATGCACGATCAAGGGAAGTGGGTATTCTTTTTGCGAGATTGAAAACTTCTATCAAAGTTTGAATGGACTGAGATAATACCCAACCCAAAGCAGTTGTCAAGAATGTGTGACTATGAATAAACAAGTCTGTCCTCATCCAAAAAATCAACTGGATGGTACATTTAACTGCTTCAAGGTCATTTGAACAAGGTCAGAGCCTAGTTTTCTTTATGATGCTCCTTTTCCTTTAATTTATCAACCTTAGTTATTTGAAGGTCTGATGATTTACTTGTCTTATAAACTTCCCTAACTCTGTTTGTAAATGGTACATTATATTCACATAATATGTAATATAACATTTTGTAACAATGTGGGTTGGTATTTTTTGACATCGCTATTATGGTTTTGACTTTTTCTGAGTGGTGACAGACATCACACCATCTGTCATTAGCAAGAACAAAACTGTTTATATATGTTATATATGCCTATATAAAATTTACCAGGGTAATTAAGATATTGAACAAAAGGTTGCTTGATAATTTAGCATGGACCCAAAACAGCATAGACCCAAAACTACAGTTTGTACAAATGGGCCAAGAAGCATATAGTTTGTCATGATGACCAGATTGTACTTTGCCCTAGGAATAAAGTTATTTTGACATACGCTTCATGGATTTGGCAATGATTCGTCATTTTTTAGATATGGTTTTTAACTTAAAGCTGTGATAAGTAATTGTTTTCATATGCTTTAATAAATCCATGTCTGTCTTTTATAGATAAATGTATTTTGTCCTATTTAATAGAAAAGAATGATATAAATTAAATTTTTGATCTAGATTTAAATTTTTGTTGGCTCAATATCAAATGGTCTACATATCAAATGGTCTACATTCCTGCCATAGTGAACAATTAAAAAAAGAATGAGGAGAAACATTAATTAAGTTTTACACTGATGAATTAAGGGCTTTGCTCTGAGACTGAATGATAGTTAGCTGGTCTGTCTGTCTGTCCATCTCTGTGTTAATGCAGCAATCTTATGTCTGAAAAGAGTTTTTTGATAAATAAATTTTATTTCCCTTTGACCTATCTGGCTTTGACTTAAGAGTGCCTAGGTAAAGGAAGTGTAGGAATTTTAAGTTAATTTAACCAATATTGTAGATCAACAGTCTGGAAACAAAAAATGAAAAAATATCTGTGTAAAATCCTTGTCCAGAGTTTTCTCTCCTTGACCCATCTGGCTAATACAGTAATACTTTACTAAACAGCACTATACGGTAAAGTGTACATCCTAATATTCAGGAAAGTTTCTAGTTCAGGGGTCAAGGTCATAGCAGATTTTATGTATAAATTCCTTGTATGCATACTCTCTAATCAACTGAACCTATCTGAATAGGAAAAATATTCTGGGTTACGGTAAAATCCTTGCCCAGAACAAATTTCCTTCCCCTTGGGCCTATTCCACCCATAGACCCATTGCATTTGGATAAAGGGTGCACAATGACCTTGAACCAAGTGTATAGGAGAGAGGTCAGAGTTCACATAAAAGATGTTTAAATCATTGTGAACATTTTTTCTTCCTGTGCTCTTCTGGGCCTCATGTGTTTTATACATCATCTAACCTTTGCTTCTTATGAGACACTGGTAGGTATTATAGTATTTGATTCAGATAGGTTCGTTGGTTAGTAAGTATGCATTCATGCATTGTAATCATCTTTTCTTCCTTTGCTTTTCTGGACCTCATGTGTTTAATACATCACCTAAAGGGTGACCTTTGGTAAAAGTCAAAGGTCAAGGAGATTTCCGTGCAAAGTCCTTGTTGTGAGCAAATTGCCTTTTCCCCTTTTTTATTTCAACATTTTTCAGTTACATAATTCTGGTGGTGTTCATTAGCTCAAATAATTTCTGTATTAAATTAATTAAATCAATATTTAAAAAGAAGTTTCCCTGTTACTTAATAAAAGAAAAAAAAAGATGAATAACAATTGATAATTAAACTACCAAGAGAAAGAAAAAACAAAGAAAAGAGAGTTGTTTTGTATAAATGGTATCCTTCAGAACTTTTTTTGTAATATTTAAAACTTGGGTGTCTCTTCTTACTAATTTTGACCATTGGCAAATAGGAATGAGAAATATTTGCACTATGCAGTGATGGAAAAAATATTAAATTTTGTCTCAATAGAAAATAAAAGTTTTAAAATAACAAGAAATTTTAAAAATGCTGGAATAACTTATTTTCTTTATAAGATTTTGTTTTTGCCTTAGGAGTCTGATTTATATGTCTATCAATTTTTGACAAACAATCTGTGATTGATAATCCTTAAAGAGATGACAAAATCATACTCATATTTCATTTTCTAAATTCTGTTCATGGGTGTAAGAGGAGTAAATATTTACAAGAGGGCTATAAAAAATAGTCTCAAATGGGTGATCAACCAGAAAATGCAATAACTGTGGAGGGTAAAATCCTTATATTGACTGTGAATTAATACTTTAACAGTAAACAAGGTACTAGATATTAACCCTGAGCATATTTAAAGGGATGTATTTGCAATATTGTTTTACCTGGGCTTGTTATGGAAGCACTAGTCACCAAAACATGAGTGACCTGAAGTGTCTATAAGGAATGAAGTGAAAATCAGATTGATCGACTATTGATCATGACACAAGGATCCGGTATTTCACTGTCGATATTTTTGGGAGTTAGCTTATCTCCGCCTTCAAATTGCATGCTTGTGCAGGAAAAAATCTAGGATTTGATAACATTCCATGAAGACCTATCTCTAGGATCAGGAAGCAGCGTGGTGACAACACAGGTTCATCTGTGATGCTACTTATGTGAAGAGGATGTGTATTTATATATAGTCTATATGTGTAAATTACTGCACAGTCTGCATACTACAACCATGGAACAGAATGATGTTCTTCTGCAAGGAAAATTTTCCATTTTAGACAAACCTGGGAAAATTTACAGGGTGAAATTGACAAGTGAAAAACTGAAGTTTCAAGATTTGAATGGCAAAAGTAACGAATATGAGGGTGTGATTGAATTAAGAGATGTGATTGGATGCCGTATTAACAGTGGTGTAAACAAACAGGGCAGCGGTAATGTGTGTAACTGTGTTAAATCCCACGTTGTGCGGGACATGATGGAATGTTTACTTTCTATTCATTACTGTCCCAAGACGAAGAAGAAGTTATTTTGTAAATCCTACTCTAGAGAACGCTGCACGTTAAACTTAGCCTTATCACAACACCTGGATTACAATTCTAACAAAATTGTCTGTGAGAAATGGAAGAAGACCATTCTTAGTCTTTCTAAAAACAACAATAATAATCATATCACAATAGAAACAGGTATTCTTCTGAGTGGTCAAATAAAGTCATGCAATGAAATGAACTAAATGATAGAAAATCTGAATGAATTATAAATTAATATGCATTTCATGCAGCCAGAATTATGGGATGCCCCCAAAAGGATGAGGATAAAAAATGTTTTCCATTTTCAGTTTTTCCATAAAAGGAAAAAGAATCTTTTCTATTTTTAAAATGATTTTTAGCATGAATCATGCTAAAATAGCTCTAAAACAAACTTCTTAATTAACATTATTGTTAATTGTCACTGCAGTGTTTAACACTCTCATGTTTGAAGACATTCATCCTTTTACTCATCTTTTTCCATGTAATTTAGTGAATGATAAATGATGTTTATTAATTGCAATGGGAGTCATTTATCAACTACGAGTAATTGCAATCATCTATTCCATTGGACACAGTCCATTGGTAATATGATGAATATGGTATGGCTCATCAACCCATAAATCCATTATCTTGATTAAGAAAAAATACCATGACATTAGCATTAATTATACATTGACCTTGATCACTATTAAATATTGATATATTATGCAATTAACACAAGGACCTCAGTTTTTGTGTTTGTTTGTTGTAGTCATGATATTCTTGAATACGTGTATGTTACTTATTTAATGTCTTGTACAATCATGCTACATACATGTATCTACATATTTTGTATGCCAAATTGTTAATATGCATTTCTTTGGTTAGAATTGTAGACCTCATGATGATATTAATTATAGTTGCCATTTATGCCCCCTCATCCCCCAACACACACAAGCACAGATACCAACCACTTGAAAAGAGAAAACATAATAAACTTGATGAAAATATCCTTCACCAACATAAGCATAATGGCATTTGTACATATTTTCAGACTTGGTGAATTGTGAAGCACCTCTACAAAGAAAGATACTGGTGTTAATCAACCCATTCAGTGGTCCGGGGAAAGCCCGCCAGATCTTCGAGAATGGAGTGTCCAGTATGTTGGAGGAGGCGGACATTTCCTTTAAAATGGTCATCACGGGTAAGTTGTGGAATACACTAAGTACTTCAGTGGTTGTCTAGGACATTACAGGGATAGAGTAGAGGCCAGTTTTAAAGCACAGGTAGAACACAGATCTGAATGAAATTGTTGAATTATAAGTAGGAAAGATATACCAGTTATGTTATGGATTGATGCATTTCTAAATGTTTGCTAATCTTTATAAGGGCTATCTTCACCTGAGCCAAGAGGTTTTGATATGCTACTTGATCTTTTAATTGCTGGGCAGATCTGTGCTAAGTTTACATTTTACAATGCTGTTTTGCTGATTCATCACAATAACAAAATTCTATGAGAATATTGTGTCAACAATTAATCTACTTGGAATTCACTTCCTGCCAAACTATTCTGGAACTCACAGCTTGTGTAGAGTAAAATTGTTCATTCAGATCATTGTGAATTGTCACAACAATTTGATCTTTCTGACAGATTATAAGTGGATATAAGTACAGGGTTCAACATGTTGAAGTGAATTTATAGATATATTAGAGTTCTAAGAAACTTATTGTTAACCCACAAAAGAAGTTTGGGAGATATAAGATTCACCTTGTCCCTCCATCCCTCATACAAACTTATATGTGAGCTGAAGATATGTCAAAAACCTTGACCCAAGGTCATTCTGGCAAGTTCAAGATCATAAGGGAAAAATGTGTACTATTCATGTCAACTCTAATTTAAGTTTTCTGATGGAAAAACTTTGGAGGTTACTTATGATCATATGATTTGTCACTTTTTAAGCAAAGTCAAGGTAACATTTGAAACATTTTATATGGACACATTGAAAAAATGCAGCAGGGTGTAATTTGTGAGTTCATGCAGTCACAGTGTCTGTATTTTCCCCACACCCCCATTTATTGAGTAAATTAAAGCATGGATTTTTTTTACATTAATCTTAATCCATGTGGTCAACTAAGAGGTTTTCTACTTCCAAAGTTCTTAGATTCATAAAATCTTTCATTTTGACAGAGTATGCTGGTCATGCTACAGAGATGATGAGGAGTCTAGATTTGTCTGCATGGTACGGCGTTGTCATAGTCTCAGGAGATGGACTTATATATGAAGTATGCAAAAGTTATATCACTTATTTTACTGTCTATGAAACTCGACTTTTTCCTGAAGTTTTCACTATTTGACCTTGACATTTAACCTTGCAGGTAATCAATGGTCTAATGAGCAGAACTGACTGGGAGGTGGCCATTAATTTCCCCGTTGGTTGTTTACCCGGTGGATCAGGGAATGCCCTGTCTCTAAATATAAACTATCAAGCGGGGTAAGGAGGGAGCAGAAAAAAAGCTCTGGTCTATATCTGTAGGATCATAGCGTACCTAGTGCAAGTAGAACACTGTGCTCATTTCACCTCTTTCTCTAATGTACTGTAGTTCATGAACTATACATTTAACATGTTTAATATGTAAATATTTGTTCTAATGACAGATTACCGGTAGTTATACACAGTGTGCGGTTTGTTGCTAATAATGATATAGGGTTTAGTGCACAGAAATTATGTCAGGGTCAGTTAAGGTTCAGTAAAATTATTGACCTATTTATTTTTATGCAGACTGATTAGCTTTTGCTGAGATTGTCATTTGTAGAAATTAAAAGATTATAGGCAGCATTTATTAGGATAAAGATTTTTTTCTCTCAAATGCCTATGTCAATATTGATAAAAAAATGTTTAGTATATCAGCATTTATCTTCTCTCATATATAATCATTTAAAAAAATGTTGGAGTGTTCCTCAGGTTATGTAGTAAAATAGTGTTACATGATCGAGATCATTATGAGTGGCATGTTGTAAATCATCATAAAATTTAATGGGACCCTCAATAACACATTCATACCCAAATCAAAACTACTTTTTTAAGTAGCTCCTCTACACTGAGTTCATATTTTGAAGAATTTTATAAATTTGAATTACTGAACTCTTGAGCATCTCAAAATTCATGAAATCAAGACAGGAAATCGGCAATGCATCATTATTATAATATCAAGGTGTAACAACAGAGAATGTCTTTTTTCAGAGAGCCTGTAGATTTGAATCCCATTCTTCACTCCACCTTTGTGTTGATTAAGCACCGTGTGATCCCTATGGACCTGGTGCTGGTACAGACTCCGGGGAAACAGATGTACTCCTTCCTGTCAGTGACGTGGGGCTTAGTGGCGGACATCGACTACGAGAGCGAGCGACTCAGAGTTCTAGGAGCTTCCAGATTTACCCTCTATTTTATAAAGCGAGTTGTCAGTAAGTAACTCATTTCTAACACTGAAAATGACAAGGACATCGACACATGAAATATTACATTATTTTAAGCTAAAATGAAAAGCTTTACTGCACATTACAAAGATGTTGCTTCGTTACACATATCATATTAAGCGATATGCCAATAGGATAGAATTTGGGAACAGAGAGAATTTTACAATTAAGTCACATGACGTTGCTTATAATCAATCAGCAATATTATGGAGATAAAGTAAATGTGACTTAGTTACCGGTATTACATAGAGCTTTCTTTCATTTTAGGTCTTCGGAAATACAGAGCTAAAGTTTCATTTCTTCCCGTTACCCCTTATGACCCAGGTGCCAAAAATCAGAAAGAGAGGACAGTGAAATGTTCCCGACCACGACGATTTACGATGATTAGAAACTCTACCACACAACGCAACATCAGTTCCTCCGTATACGAGAACGGGGTACAAGGAGTGTACACAGAAAAGTCTTCTTCTCATTCCCTACCTCGACTTCGGTCTAAATCCATGCCGGCTGTAAAAACAGTCAGTGAAACAAACGGTGACATATCAGGATACGAGGAGCATGACAATGTGATGTTTGAACTGGACGATTCCGATGAATGTTTTACTTCAAGTCTACCCAATGGTGATCATGTGAAAGATGATAATATTAGTACTGGAAGTGAAAATATATTTGAAGAAATGGTACAAACATTGAACAATGATGGAAAACCCCTTCAGGCACCCCTATTGGCACCTCTTGGGGAGGAGGTTCCATCAAACTGGGTCACGATAGAGGATGAATTTATCACAGCTTGTGCCCTATACCAGCCCTATCTAGGCCCTGACAACTTGGCGTCACCTGAATCACGACTGAATGATGGACAAATTCATCTTCTGATTATCAGAGCTGGGATCCCCAAATCAGCTCTTGTGAACCTATTCCTGTCTTTCGAAACGGGGGACCACATTAGCTCACCATATGTGGAGATGGTCAAAGTCTTGGCTTTCCGACTGGAGCCAATGGGAGCTGAGGGCAATATAATGGTAGATGGGGAGCATGTGGACTATGGACCAATTCAGGGACAGGTGCTCCCTGGGATAGCAAGAATTATGGGAGTTCAGTGACCACTTCCTGTGATAGCTAGGGGCCATTTTAATATTTATTCTTGCTGCACTTTTTCAATTCTTAGATAGGTTTTATTTAAATTCATGACAATTTAAAGGTTTTTCTTTAAATACCTGACATCTGAATCCTTATTTATAAGGTCAGAGATGTTTCAGTAGATTTTGAGAAATAACTCATCTGAGTTCAAAGACCTCATTAAAATGCATGATCTCTTAAAAATTCAATGAAAAAAGGAATTTGTATAAGCTGATTACATTTTCCTTCAACGGAAATGAATGCAGAGTAATTATAAGGATACAAGTGTACTGAATTTCATTTTTGTGATCATCGTAATTGTGTTTACATCATGTATTTATTTCATCGTTAATTTATTGATTTATAATTAGACAGATTTATGTTTGTTTATTTTGAAAGGATTATGGATGAAAGAAACATTAATGTTATTTATTGACAATTATTTGCATATTGTGTTATACTTTTAATAGACTTAATATAAAGATTTTTAGCCCTGTGTTGAAATGGATGATTGACAAAAATTGCACAAATTTTATGAATATACCAGTTGGCAAGAAAACCACCAAAATTATTACATAATTTTACAGATTAAAAGTGTACCCAGTAATTCTCTGAAAAATTTTTGGTTGACAGAATGTGCACTGATCTGCAGCTAGAAAAAAACTAAAAATTGTCAACTAGTCGATCACCAATCAACATTAAAAAACATGAAAACATGTTGGATATACTAACTATTAGACGTACATGTGTTTTTAAAAATATAAATTAAGCTGTGATAAACAAGTGTAAAATTAGTCTTTTTAATTAAACTTATCGTTTGTAGAATTAGTAAAATTCCATTTATTTTAAGGATTTATATATTGCAATCAATGCAGGTAAAATTAGCACTATCATAATATTAATGATTCAGTTATTTACATTTTAATAATACAAGGGGTCATTATTATATCCGATTAAGGGACCACCATTATAAACATTTACAAGTCAAAGGTTTAGAAAAAACTGAAATGGGATCAATTTAAATAGTCTGCTTGAATTTGATATTTTTACAATATTTGTTTGTTTTTAGATGTTAATTCCTATGTGTTTGTTAACATGTATTTTTGTTGTACAGTACATATGTTTTGTGGAGGTACTAACAATTAGGCCTAAGAAAAACACAAGTTCCTTTTTTTTTCAGGTAACTGATGGACTCTAATTTTTACACCAACAGGAGAAATTTTTTTTTGTTAAATTGGGAAATGCATGTATGAAGTTTTTTTTATTAATTCTTTGATTTAAAGGTTGTAAAGTAACAACCTTGACAGCAGTTTTTAGAGCTTTTGGTAAATTGTTAATATTTTATAGAAGAAGAGAACTGAAAAAGTCTTTAAAAATTGCATTTCAAAGGCGTACTTTTATGTACATGTACATGTAATATAAAAAGTTAGAAATAAGATCAAAACTTTATTTATTCATCTTTTTTCCTTTTTTTTTTATAATCATATAAAATATTAACATTTTTAGACCTCAAAAATGCACACAAATTGCTTGTATTTTTCTGCTGTCTATATTTTTCATTTTATATCATTGAATTTTTCTTTCATAGTCAATTACGGAACCAGTAGATTTATAGGTTCACAGGAGAAATACATATTTTATAAAGAAAACATTTCCATGACAATTTTCTGTGATAGATTTAGATAGATTTATATACATTATTAACTTCAATGTGTTGTCATGACATAAATATTGTCCCCCATAATATGCCAGCAGTATTAATATGTTAATTATTATAACAAGGTGCAGAATGACGTGGGAGAAATCGTTATCTTGGTGCTTGAAGAAGCTCTGTATAAGTGTGTAACATTGCTTTCTGTGGAAGTTAGTTCATTGTCATTGCTTCCTTGTTTAGAAGTGCTATTTGTATCATTATATCATTGTCAATAGGTTATAGTCTTGACAAATTCTGGGCATTATAGAAATACTTTTACTTATCTATGTATACAAAGTGTAGTACTCTGAAAAGGATAAAACATCATTGTGTGAATATATAGGCAGTTTCCAATGGCAATTTAAGACCACATTCTGGTCAAGAATTTATATTATCATACAGTAATGGTTAAAAGTATGATGAAAAGAAATTATTTGAAGCAATTTGTACAGCACAGTGCTTAAAATGTTTTAAAAAGCTTTGTGAATAGATTACACCCATTGTCTATAATGAAATACTGTATAACATGGTAATGATAATCCAGTTTTTAAATATCTTTAACAGGGTTGTACCTAAAAATGAATTCAAAAAGTACAAGGGCATCTGGGATTTCTTCTCCATTTTGGAGTTCAGGGCGACCAGTATTAGCTGAAATAGTCTGGGAATTATATCATTTTGGCTTGGGGAAGTCCCTGGTTAAATCAAAGTCAAACTCTTCTATATACAGTGTACTATTCTTATTTGGCTTGGTAAAAATTTACATCTAGCTGACAGACATCTATTCCACTTTATACTGATGTTAGAGAATTTTGAAATTGCTGGATATATATAGTATATGTACAAGTGCATGTATCCAAAGTTTACTATTTAGTCACAGAAATAGGATTTGTGTTCACCAAGCTTCATAATTTTAAGGGAAAACAAATAATTTGCATTTAGTAAAGCCCAGTCCAGAGTATTTTTTGTGCTGGTGTGCGAGCTAGGCAGACTGTTAATATTTGCTTTTATGTCTACTTGTCTTTTTTCCTCTGCGCTTTTCATGCTTGGTATTTTGGTTGTACATAAACAAATTGATAGAAATGTCTTTTTGCAATAAAATAATTGATTATCCAGATATCTGTCTGTAGGCAATGCAAATATGCTGGCTTTTATTTGTTAAAAGATGTCCTGTCAACTTTGTTTTCTTGATGTTTAAAAAGAAAATCAAAATACATGTCTCACTGTAAAAACAACTTTTTAAAACTTCATACACTGTATTATATACTTTGTACTGAGAAGAATTCCATTTTCTTTTTTAATTTTAATTTTTTGATGTATGAATACAGTAGTCATTTGTCAAATATTTGTAAGTCTTTGTAATATGTTAATAATAATTGTACATCTAGCACAACGAATCAGTCTATAGCCAGGTATTTATAGACTCTGGTGTATCTTGTCTACACTGTATCATTCCTAAAGAACTTGGGATGTTAAATACTCATTCTCCCCCTGTGATTAGGAGTAGACTTATCAGCATTTATAATATTATCTCTGTTGTCAATAACTGTTGTCTCTTGTTTCTGGTGTTCTAATTTATGAACTATGCAAATAAAAGATGTTGCTTTATCTTGAGTTAGCATTGATTTGATTTTATGAATTCTTACAAGAGTTCTGGTTGTGCCCAGTTGCATCATGTTGTATACAGGGTTATTTTTGCCCCATTTTATTTTAGCCCTTTCATACTTGGAAACAATTTTTTCCTGTTTTACATTTGCCCAGTTACAATTCTGTTTAAGTAAGTGTGCTGTGTTTTTTTTAATTTGCCCCGTTTTAAATTCACCCACCTGTGGGTAGGACAAAAGGGTCGAAAATAAAACGGGGGCGAAAATTTCACTGTATACAGTATTTATAATTGGTTAATGCAGTAATCATATTGTATATTGATATTATTACTTAATCAGGTGATGAAACTATGTTTGGTTGAAATTTATCTTTGATTAAATTTACTTACTAGGTAAAATTAGTTTACTCTGAACAGAAGGGATGATTCCATATAAATATCACTAACCATGGCTTTGAAGAACTTGAACAGAAGATTTTTTAATGTTTCCCTACATATTCCTATGTAAAACTTTCATCGGCCATTTTGGCCCCAACCCAGCCCCGGAGGTCATGATTTGAATAAACCTGAATCTACACTACCTGAGGATGATTCCACATGAGTTTCATCTTTCCTGGCCCAGTGGTTCTTGAGAAGATTTTTCCTATATATTCCTATGTAAAACTTTGGTCGGCCATTTTGGCCCCACCCTAGCCCTGGGGGTCATGATTTGAACAAACTTGAATCTACACTACCTGAGGATGATTCCACATGAGTTTCATCTTTCCTGGCCCCCTGATTCATGAGAAGAAAATTTTTTTAAAAATGCCATTAATTTTTCTCTTATTCATAATTGTCTCCCCTTGGAAAAGGACGTGACCCTTCATTTGAATAAGCTTGAATCCCCTTTACCCAAGGATACTTCGTAGCAAGTTTGGTTGAAATTGGCCCAGTGGTTCTTGGGAAGAAGATGAATGAAAATTTGAAAAGTTAACGACAACCACGACGACAACAACAACAGCGACGACAACAACGACGACGAAAGACAATGAAAAAATTTTGATCAGAAAAGCTCACTTGAGCCTTCGGCTCAGGTGAGCTAAAAATTAGGTCAGGAACAGTATACATGTACTTGGTATATAACAAAGAAAATACAAAGTATGTGGAATTTTTTCAGATGATAGTATTTATGTGTACACATTCAAATACAAAATAATCTGCATAACATTCCATTAAATACATGTACATAGGTATAAAAGTAAAATAAAATATATTGTAAAAAAGAATTGAAAAAAGGTTTATCACAGACTAGCTATCATATAACCACAAACTGAAATCTACAGCCCATTGTCTGAACTCGCAAGTTTTTCTCTCCGTTACACTGCATGTAGCGTAACAGAAAACCCATGGGTTCTGACGAAGTCTACAGCCTTAATGTTAAAAAAGT
This sequence comes from Saccostrea glomerata, assembly GCA_003671525.1. Taxonomy (NCBI): domain Eukaryota; kingdom Metazoa; phylum Mollusca; class Bivalvia; order Ostreida; family Ostreidae; genus Saccostrea; species Saccostrea glomerata. The sequence continues at coordinate 2,700,443 of PRKT01000018.1, read as the reverse complement.
TCATCTTCAAAATTGTCATCATGATTCATTTGAGATAGTCCCTGGTGAGATCTCTGGGAGACATTTGACTGACACAGCACATTAGTATCTGATTGGTTGATCAGAATTGGTGGGTGGTGCTATGTGTCATGACTTAGAGTTGAAGCCACTGTAGGGCATGTGCTTCAGTGTATACAAAAACACGCTTTGTTCCTCCAGGTATTTCTGATCCTGAAAGAAAGAGGAGAAACTTGTCAATAACTTAAACATTAGTATGCACGTTTAATGTCCCCAGGGTAAACATCTTCCAAGTCAAGGTCATTGAAGGCCCCTCAAAGAGTAAGAACTCTATGGTCAACAAGTACCTTTAATGCCTCCATTTTCCACATGCGTATTGAGCGATCTGCCTTAATGGACTCAGTAATGGAACCTACAGAGTTTAGAGATTGTTGCATTGCTGGGTTGCTTGGTTGCATAGCCTGGTTGCCCTGTTGCATGGCAGGGCTCCTGTAGACTTGGTAAGTTGGTACATTGTTCTGAGGTATCATCATTTGTTCCCCACCTGAGATTGAGATAAGCCATATTAAAATTCAAAAATTGAATAACTGAAATTTTTGCATAAAAATGTTCAAATCAAGGTTCTATTCAAGACCAGTTGTCCATATTACTGTATACAGAAAAATTTTCGCCCCAGTTTATTTTTGCCCCTTTTGCCCTTAACTCGATTGGGTGAATTTAAAAAGGGGCAAATTCAAAGAATACAGTGTAATTACTTAGACAAAACTGTGACTGGGTGAGTTTAAAACGGGGTCAAATTGTTCCCAAGTATGAATGGGCGAAAAGAAAGCGGGCAAGATTAACCGGCTGTATACAGAATTCCTGAAAACCTATTCATACCCCGTACAGTGTTTCAGACATTAGACAGCTAACTCACCCTGAGGCTTAACCCCTGCTCCACCTGGTGTCCGACAATTAGGACACAACATGGCGCTTTTTAAGTTTTCCACTTCCTTCTTCTCTTTAGAAAGTCGAAGACGGTCCTAGAATTTAAAAATAAGCAGGAATTATTTATGCTATTCAATCAAATGTAACCTCAGCTTCAAAAGTTTTCTCCATAAAATTTATCCTTAAAAATTTTCTTTTAAATATCTGAGGATTTCTGGTAAAAAAAAATGTATATTTAACTTTGATAGAATAAATGATAAGTTAACATTTTGCAAATTACATTTTAAGTAAACAATATGAAATTTGATTTCCAAATGACTACTCCCAAACTTACATCAGCTATTTCCCTTTCTTTGAGCCTGAGTAGCTGTACTTGATGTTGTATGCTGGCTGCCCTCTCCACCTCCTCACTCTCAAGTTTCTTGGCCTCGAGCAGAGCACTTCTTCCTTCCTCAAGCTTAGACTGAGATTCCTGTTCAAAACATTCAGCAGCTTACATCAATACTGTATAATCATAATGAACTATTTGTTCATAAAATGCATTAAGCATCAAATTTAACACTGATATTAAGAATGGCTACAGATCTAATAATTCTAAAATCTTATCATAGCATACAGTAAAACTTGGTTATACTGAATCTGCTCAAAAGTAAACCCAGGTTTCAAATAACTTTTTATGAACGATATAGAAAAATTTCACATAGTTTCTTGAATGGATGTAAAGAATCTCAGTTATAAAGAAAAAATTTCTTCAGGTTTCTTAAAACCAAGATTTACTGTAAATCTCTTACAAAATTAATGATACATGTATCCACAATAGTATTGTCAATATTTTCACTCTGATGACAGCAATATAAATGATCACTAACAATACTAGACACTGACCACAAACATCTGGTCGACCTCCTCTGACCTCCCCTTCAGGGTCTGGGCGGCCCGGAGCAGGTCCTCCTCTTTCTCTGACATCTTGGCTTGTTCCATCTCCAGCTTCCTCCTCTCGTTGTCTACGCGATCCTCCTCACGCTGAAGTTCCTGACGACGAATGTTCTGTTTATTCTTCTCCTCAGATATTGCCTTCATCAGAGCTTCAAATTCTGCTTTAGCCTAAAATGTTAAACATATTTTTTCCTTAAATTATCTATAACTATCTAAACAAGAAAATCCTTCCTTTTTTGCAATGTTGAACATCTTTAATTCAAACCTCCAGTTTTGAAAACATCATGAATAAACTCTTTAACAATAAAATAAACATGTAAATATATGCACTTATAAATTCCATCTGTTCAAGTTTGACATTACATGTATTTTTCACCTAGCCAGTTTGACCGCTGGGTCATCATAACGATACCTGAGCAGATTTGACAGCTCACATTATCCTACCTTAAGTAGATTTATCTCATCGTTTATCTCACCTGGGCCAGTTTGACCGCTGCATCCTCTGCATCCTCCCTCTGGACAGTGAGGGCCACATTGAGTTTGGTTCTCTCCTCAGCCACTGACTGCCTCTCCTTGTGTAGTTGTGACAGGACAGATTTCTGCTCCTCCAGCAAAGTCTCCTGTAGGAATAAAATAAAGGTATGACATCTATTCTCATTGATCTCCTCTCTTTGACTTGCTATTTACTGACTTAATCCCTTTAATACTTTAAATAAGACATATCTTTAGATTTTGTGTAACTGACGATGCCGAATCTTTAGCAGACTCAAGACTTTTTCTCTAGCTTGCTATTCATGGACTTATTTTCTCTGTGTTGTACCTTATTCTAACATTCTGTTGACTAAATTGCCCTTATCTGCACGAAATTGGACCTCTCTTTGCAACCTCTATTAACAGACTTACCCTTGTTTTTCTTTATAAGACCTGTGTCTGGGGCCTCCTATTTATTGACTTACCCTTGTTTTTCTTTATAAGACCTGTGTCTGGGGCCTCCAATTTATTGACTTACCCTTGTTTTTCTTTATAAGACCTCTGTCTGGGGTCTGCATTTTATTAACTTACCCTTGTTTTCTCTATATTTGACCTCTCTCTCGCCTGTTGCTCTGTCCACAGTCTTCTCTCTTCCTCCAATGAAGTCTGTAAACTTTGTAATCTTGTTTGTTCTTGCTTGACCTTCCATCTTTCCTACACATTGCATGAAAAAAACATCAAATAATATCAACAAGCAACATTTTCAGCAACCAAAATTTTCACAATTTTGCTGAAAGAATAATTTTGATTTTCTATCCCTATCTTTCAACTAATATGAGTGGTTTTCTTTTTTCAGAATAACTTTATCAAGACAGTCTAGTAATGATTATTCATCAGTGCCCCCTCCCTCCACTCCCAAAAACAAAATGGGAACAATGCACAAAGCACAAAACCTTGTCATTAAAATGTCTGCTCCATAAAAGAACTGACCTCATCTAACATCCTGGTCTGTTCACGGAGCTGTGTTTCCAGTCGACCAATCAGATCCTCCAACCGTTTCCTCTCGAGATCATTTTCCTCCTGTTGTCTGTTTAGACGCTCCTGCAGAACTACAAAACACAGCAGCTAGGTAATGAAAGGTGCAGACTCACAGCAGGTAAGGAGAAAGGAAGCTCGCAGAATTTGTTTCTAGGTATAAGTACATGCAGGTATTTTATAACAGACATCACTTCCTTACAGCTGAAGCATAGATCCAAAGACTTAACATTGTTGTTTAAGCTGTCACTAAAGAATCTATATGGACTTTTCTCTAAGTAAATTATTTCCAGATTTCTAATTTAAACCTTTTGACTTACTTCTGAGTTGTTCATCCTTTGAGCGGATAGCTATCTCCTGTTCATCCAGCCCCATGTTATGTTAACTTTTATTACTTACTTCTGAGCTGTTCATCCTTTGAGCGGATAGCTATCTCCTGTTCATCCAACCTCATGTTATGTTAACTTTTATTACTTACTTCTGAGTTGTTCATCCTTTGAGCGGATTGCTATCTCCCGTTCATCCAGCCCCATGTTATGCCAGCTATCCACCTTCTTCTGTAGCTCCCCCAAGTCTCTGGCATTATTTTGTATCATAGAAACTGCCTGGACTAAGGACCTAGTTATTACACAAATATCATCCATTATGGAAAATATTTCCTAGGTCATAAAAATTAGTTGCAGAAGAATTTCAATGACAAATCATGAATTAAATTTAATTAACAGCAGATGTATGCAGTAAAATGAAGTAATTACTTTGTAGTTTCATGAGACGTGATGGCAGCCTCTATCTGCTGATCTTTGGCTTTCTTCAGCCTTTCTAGATCCTCCTCATGTTCTCTCTTTAGATCTTCTATTGCCCGCCTTTAATAATCAAACATAAAAAATATTAATTAACTGTGAATTAAAGTACACAAAACCTATGTACTGTATTGAGTCATCCAGACTTTAAAGTATACATTATTATACCCGTGTATGGACCAAAATTTACATCCTGGTTTTATCTCTAGACTTACAGGTACTTGAGAATGGAATTGAGTCCCTATTCCACTCTGGATTGTCATGGCATATATTCTTGTCAATGGACTTGAGTCTACATCCTGATTTTCAGCTCTGAATTGTCATGTCATACATACCTATGAATGGATTTGAGTCTATCTATATCCTGGTCTTTATCTCTCTGAAACTCTTCTACACGACGCTGGTACTGAGAGGATTGCTCTGATTTATCAAGCTCCAACTGACGAACCTTGGACAAATACTGGTTCATCAACATTTCATTTTCCTCCCGCAATCTACCAAAGGTAAGCAGGTGTATTACAGGTAGGATTAACAAATACTACACAATTATGAATTTCATTGTAGGTCAATATGTGAAAATGGTTTGGTTAAGCTTGTGAGGTCACTATCATTTTCTGTACCTAAGGTTTCTTGATTAAAATCAATAGATACATTTTCCATGAGAGGTCAATATGATCAAAACTCATTAAAAAGACCAATAAGTAAGGTTCTTGATGTCCAATGAAACCAGAAGGAAATTCTCTTATTTTTTTAACACAGCAAATGTTTTATACATATTTTTCTTTGCATTTATTTGGGGGATTGGGGAGGGACAAAATTCTTCATTTCAAAAGGAATAGATAAGCTCTTGTATATATTGTTGTGGTTCTGATGATTAATGTACAATATTTTTTTTAAATTCTGTCTTTCTCTCTTTGTAACAAGTGTGACTAATATATTAATATATGCTAAGTAAGACACAGGACTATAATTAGTATAAACAGCAATAAGGAAGACAAATCTAAAGTATCATTCTACAAATAAGCCTACCTGGTTTCTTTGTTTTTATGCGTATCTTCAATTAGTTCTAATCTGCTCCTATTCAAATTAAAAAATTACAAATGCATTTTTAACAAGCAATTACATGAACACATGCTATATTACTATATTTATTCTGCAACGCTACGTGCAGCTAAAACTAAGTGTTGATTTAGCTGACATGCAGAAAATTAACTACATCATAAGTTTGCTTTACCTAAACATCTGTATATAATAACCACATTTCATTATTGAAGCAAAGATCTATGCAAAACATAATGTGAATACTTGTATGAATTCTCAATAGTCTGTCTTTCATCCTCAAATCTTCGCTTGTTCATCTCCAAAAGTGAGTATGCATAATCCCTCTCTATTTCCATCTTGTATAGCTACAATAAATTTACATGTATTAAGGTTATTCTTAATATAAATAGATTGTTAAACCCATGTTATGGACACCGAATGTTTGAGGAGTTACCTACCCTTGTCTGAGCATCGATCAGGGATCTAGGAGGGTTGGCCATTACAGATGTCCGTGTCTCAGGGGTAAAAACAGGGGGAGGTGGCACATGAAACTGAAAAAATACATAATACATATCTGAAATTTCATTGAAGTAATTTGAATACAACTAAAGCACATAAGAAATCTAAGAATCCTCTTCTAAATCTACAAGTGGTACTGAAAACTTTTGTATTACACATAAATGAATCTTTTCTAAACATGTTTCAAATTACCGTAGTCCTTGTATGTTGTAAGTGTGATAAATATACCTTCATAACAAGATACACAATACCTTTGCAGCCTGTTCCTGCTGTTTCCGTATCATCTCCTCCATCTGAGCCTGCTGTGCCAAGAGATTCTCCTGCTGCTGTTGTTGCTAAAACAATTCAAACTTACATTAATATTCTTTTTATCATCACAACCTAAGTCTTAAAAATCACATGTAAAGCAAAAAATGAGCATTTTATACTGAAGAATAAAGTATTTTTGCAGCATGATATTCAATGTTTAATTGTCCCACTTAAAACATTACTGTGCACCAGAATCCAAGTCATTACCAACCTGTCTGAGTATGTCTGCCTGTGAAGCCAGCATTTCTTGTCTCTGATCATCACCTCTATTAGTGTTAAACAGGTCAGTTACTAGAGCGGTCTTCTTTTCCTCCCTGGGGGGATCAAACCTGTCTGTCTGATTCCCAGTGAGGGGAAGGCCCATCAACTCTTCTGTCTCAACCCCATACTGGGGCCTGTGCTGCGTCAGGTTTTTATTAGGGCTGTCCGATATCTGTGGCTTTCTGAACTGCTGTGGCATAGACAAGGGGCTGTAAAATATATTAACTATGTTGTTATTTTTTACTCAGTTCAGGTTGATGTGCATTGAGCATATCTTGTTATGACTCTTTAATGAAAATGTCAGTTGTATGAGGAAAATGAATTACGCAGTGTCTTTTGGGGGTGGTTTAAACAAGTCTCTGTCATCAGCTCTTAGAGAATTTCCACCAAATGCTGGGGATTCCAATCTGCAAATATGTATGACAAGATTTTTGAAATATACACACTGCCTACCCAAATCATTCTGAAACTCACACCTTGATCTGCATAACTTAAAATAAGGGCACCCTGACCTACATACCTTGACTTGAGCAGGCTGTTGGGGTCAAGTCCTAACCCCAGGGAGTCCTCCTCCTCTTTACTGCTGCCCAGCCCCAGCCAGTCGGCAGGGCTTCCCTTGGGCTCCGTCTTTGGGGCTGTCTTCTGCTCTGTTTTTAATTCTGTTGATTCTTCAGCTTGGTAACTAGACAACCATTCCTTTCTCTTGTCTCCAGCACTACTTGGAGGGGTAGTCTAGCAAAACCCAAAAATGTATTTTAATTAAAGCTCTTTTTTTGTATGTTTTAGTGATAAAATCATAATATTCAATCCTTTTCTCATCTATAAACAATTTATCTATTCTTTTGGATTGTTTTTTAATAGACAATAAACTTCACATGCTTAAGCTCACAAAAACAAGTAAGACACTATTGGTCTTAGCCAAGTGAATCCCTATGGGAAACACGACCAATTCTCTTTGGTATTTTTAGATTATAAGATATAATAACGAACATGAACAAAAACTTTGGAAAGAATAATTAAGGATCAAATATTTTACTTTCTGTTGTGATTTTGCTCTCATCCATGACGCTGGTTCATCATCCTCATCATCCGCGTCATTAAGTCCAAGCCAGTCTGCTGCACTCTTGGGTTTGGGAGTGGATTTAGCTGGTTTTGGTTCTGGTTCCTTGTTCTGTGGTTTGGACTCCTGCGGTTTACTGTCGGCCTGAGGTTTACTGTCGGTTTTGACATTGGTTGGTTTGTCTGTCTGTGTGGCTGGCTTGCTCTCTTGTTTGGGTGGAGTAGAGGAGACAGAGGGTGCTGACTTGACTGCTGTGGCGATGTCGTTTAACCAGTCCATGTCGTCTGGTTTTTTACTGAGAGACGATGCAGGGGATCTACCACGAGATGGGGGGCGGTCAAATCCAAAAATGTCATCCTCATCTTGAAACCTTAAAAGGATGAATAGAAGTCCATTATAAATATTCTCCAAAATCAAATCTTATCAATCTGTCATTAATTTACATAAATTGAATTTGCATGTCACTTTGCAACACCTTTAATCTTATTAATGTTCACTGTAAACATTTTTCTACACATCAATGAAAAGGTGCTGGGTACCTGACAGATCTGCGTGATGTGGGACGGGAACTAGTTGACACCACTGATGGCTGGTACCCTCCAAACTGAAAATCTTCCTCCTCATCTTCTGTAGAGAGAAATAAATGTAATGGAAAACTTTTTTTGAAGGGATAATAATTGATTCTGCATTGATAGGTATATTACAGGTGTTTTGAAAATAAACTTAGGATCAAATGAGTGAAGCTTCTAAGTATACTTAATAGCTCGAATAAAAATTATCACAAACAATTCATATAAAATAAATCCTTCTACTCCATTGCGCAAGAAATAAGAATATTACAGTTGATTGAATTTTAGCTAGCTATAGGTAATCTTTTCACTTACACTAAGTACATGTATCACTTACCATTATTGGGCTGTGTGTATTTTTTGTCCAGTACAAACTCTCGTCTTTCCTTCTTGGTCTCCAGGTGTTTGCTTACTGCCGAGTCTTTGGCCAGTAGTTTGTCCATCACTGACCGGGCCGGCTTGTCCTCCTCTTCAGTGGCCTTCACCTTAGGAGCAGATGGACCTGTCTCCTCAATCCCGAGTCCTCCCAGGAAATCATCGTCATCGCTGAAGATACCCGGCTCCTCCTTCTTTTTGGGCTGAGCTGAAGGAGCTGCTGAAAGAATAATGAATTCAATCATTTGTGTACATGTTCAATACAGATGCCCTGTGAGGTCATTTTTAGGGCTTTTTCTTTATTTTAACACATTTTTGTACTCTATAATAAAATTGAGAAAAAGATTTAATACCAGCTTTTGGTGGCTCCTCGGCCTCTGTATTTCCACCACTGCGAGTTGGAGGTCTGTCAAACAAGTTACGTCTTTTGGGCTCTACAAAGATCAAACAGAAACATGATAAAATGATCATCAATCAAATACCACTTCAAAGGCAATAAGCTCTAATGATTAAAGGGGATTTTTTAGTGCACCTTCCTACAGTTTGCAAAACACAATAAATGTATTTCTGGGTATCAGATCCTGTTTATACCTTCTGATTCGGCTGACTTCTGTGGCGTTTCCTCTAAAGACCGCTGGTTTTTGACGGTAGTATCTCCCTTCTGAGGTTTGGCTTTAGCTTTGCCTGCTGTAGAATCCTCCTCTTCATCACTAAATCCAGCCAGTAAATCATCCATGTCCATATCTACAAAAATAATTGAACCATAACAAAAATACATCTATATCAACCAGGTATAAGTGTTTTAAGTGTAGACCTAACTTTTTGCAAACAGACAGGTAGAATACTGAAAGTCAGGTACAATCATAGACTTTTTATTAGCATTGTTATGTAATCAATCCTTATCTGCAAGAAGTGACTATAAAAAAATTATCTGCTACCCAAATCATGGATTACTTGTAATTTCACCCCAAAATTTTATATTTTTAATTTAAGAACTGACAAAATGCTTCAGTTGTTTCATGAATCACTCTCCTTTAATATTATGATAATTCATGGATACTGAATTCTATTTGAGGGCCCACCTGTATAATCATACTTCTGTTTGGCTTTGGGGACAGTTCCTGGTCGCTCTGGGGTGGGGGTGCCCCCTGGTTTTAAAGCCGAGGAGGCACTGCCAATATCTGAAACAAGGAGATACGCACTGCATGAATATGAAAACAGATCTATATGTATATATGTAATACAATACAGCTGAATATAAAAAATAGTACCGGTATTCATTTTTTATGCATTAAATGAATGTTTGAGCACTCATATGGTAAATATAATTTAAACTACTTCATGTAATACATAGATGGACAGATATTGAACAAAATGAGTATCATAAAATATTTTGTGCAATCCATTTGAATCTGATAGCCTTATATGAAATTGACAACAAAATTAATTATAGACATGATTGAAAACTGGAAAGCATGGAAAAAAACTCTGTAGCAAGAAAAATATAATTTATATACAAATTGTTTCACTGACATCAAATATCAATAGTGTGTACACAAGTGTCTGTGAGAAATTCAGTTTTTATATGTGTGAATAATGAAGAGTGAATATATTGTGAGAAAGCTAAATTAATATAATCTCTATCATACAAATGAGTATGCTCTAGATAAAATTTCTTCAACAATACAAATACTAACATAGAGGCCTATAGACCATTCTGCTAACCTGAGTAATATTGCTTGTCCAATAAATATATAACAAAAAATCTTGAAATGGAATAATGTCTACCACCTAGACTGAATCTGATTTAATCAGAACAGAATAAATGCATATTTTTTTTCAATAGTGATTTTGAAGAATCCTCTGAAATGAGAGGATTGGGAGGAAAAATTTTCAAAAAATGTCACTTTACCAATACATTCCTGAAAAAAGTATGTTCAATGTGTTTCAATCTAACACTTCCTTGCAGGTGTCATAAAGTGTCTGATGGTCTCTGCAGAAAAGTATGAGCAGTGGACATCTTTCCATTTGCATCTTATGACTCAGGTGAGTATAATGATTAGGGCCATAAGTCTTTTGCAAATTTTATCCTTTTCCAATATCAAAGTCCTCATTAGATTTACTCAAGCAAATTTCTAATGCAAATAAAACATAATTAAACTGTTATATGTATAAGTACATAATACCCAGACACTAAGATTTTACACTGTGTAACTACGACCTTAACATTAATAAAAAAATTAAGCAATTTTTCTCTTTTTCCTTTTTTAATGCATCATGCCAATAATACCAAGCACCTGCTCTAGTTATATAGGATCAGTATACATGTACTAAATAATTTCAAATCATGCAGAAAATGAATGGTGTCCATACCTGAGCCTGTGAAGAGACAAAAGTACGATGATTGTCAAATAGATGCTTATTTATGAGATAAAACTAAAGTGACATGATTTTTTTTCTTTTCCAATTTTTTATAACAACACTGATATCAAGAATCATAACTCCTACCTGTCATTTTCCCAGGCGCAGTGCCAGGTTTATGGTCTGGGATTGCTGTTGTCCCAGACTTCTTTAAGCTCCCTCCTCTGGGGGTGAGGGAGCCATCTGGTGTGGGTGACCCTGTTCCCCTCCCGGCAGGGGACGTAACTCTAGCGATAGGGGAGGTTACCCTGGCAGTGGGTGAGGTGACTCGGGTCTGGGGGGACGAAGCCCTGGGGGTGGTACTTCGGGAGCGGGGGGTACCAGTCCGACGTGGGGTGTTGGGTTTACTCGACCTCTCACCCTTGACACTCCCCTTCTTTTTGAACTTCCCTCCAAACAAGTCAGCGTCCATGTCCTCCAAATCCTACAATTTCAAATAATTCATTAAAACTGAGCTGTTTTGTACTATGACTTACATATTTAACTATATTATAAGTGAACTGAGATAGATATGTACAGCAGAAACATAGCTTTGTAGATGTTATCAAACTTACAGCCAAGCTCTTGGCCATTTGGTTGACATCGGCATCTGATATGTCAGATAAGTCATCTTCTGCTGTGGCGGCCAGATTGCTGTAAAAATCCTCATCTCTGGACCTGTCAGAATGTGGAAATCTCAGATGAACACAGTGAAAGAAAAATGTAAAGGAATTATGGTTGACACGTTGAAGTGAAATGAGTAGTTAAGGCACCTGCTCCCTTCTTAGATATGAAAAGCATAGACACATGGCAGGCAACAAAACTCAAAGCAGCTGTAAACTGTAAGCATATCAACAATGTAATGTTACAATAATTATATACACCTTTTAAAAATTCAAACTGATGATCTGATAAACTTTCTCAATATCAAAATTCCTAATCCCTCAGCTTTCAAGACTTAATATTCATTGTAAAATAAACTTGTGTGCACTTTGTTGCAAGAAAATTTAGCTACCAATGATAAGAATAAAACATTGTCATAAAATATCCACATATAAAACAATATCTAGAGCTGTATAACTAAGGAGGTGCAAGCAGGCCATAGAGAGACGGGAAATCAATTTCCACAGGGATCTACATGGTGCATAAAATGTAAAACATGTTCAGTATAAATAAATCATATTGTATGCTGTTCAGATTTTTAAACTTATCGCTTTAGAATCATATTTGCTCTTTTCCTTCAACTGATGTTCTAATCAATAAGAGTTTTGTAGAAGCTTAACTTTTGGGTCCAAATGCATGTAAACAAAATGAGAAACAAAAGCCCGAGTGTTTTCTTACCCTGGTGGTGAGGAGTTTTGTCTGCATGTAAACAGAATAATCTCATAGCATATAATCCTACTTCAAATTCACACAGTTTATACATAATATAAATGATTTCATAAAGAAACTTTCCCAGACTGCAGCATTAAAGTGTATGGTAGCCACTTTGATAGTGCTATACATTAAGAGAATTATTACACATATAGCTACTGTTTGCAGTTATATTTTTAAAAGTATAATAATGCCTTATTTTGCTAATTTCAGGTTATAACAAAACCATGAAATTAATAAAGGAGCAAAAATATCAAGTATTTGGAATTACTCTATACAGGGTTATTTTTGCTCTGTGTTATTTTCACCCTTTTACACTTGCTTACAAATTTGCCCAATTCAAAATTCGCCCAGTCCCAGTTCTGTTTGAGAATTTATACTACATGTTCTTTGAATTCGCCCTGTATTAATTTTGCCCACTTGTGACAATTAAGAGCAAAAGAAGCGAAAATAAAAAAAGAAATAACCATGATAAAACTTGAAATTAAATCACAATATATCCCTTTTCTGCGAGTCTTCAAAAATTGATAACAAGTTCATTTAGAATAGGCAAAAGGTAACAATGTGTAATTCAGTTTACAATCATTCACTATGTTTCCTTAGAAGTAAGTCATTTGAGGATGCCCTACCCTTGTTTTTTCATTCCTGTTTTCACAGCACCAATCTGGCAAAGGAAAAAAGTTATATTGTCAACTTCATATACATACCATAAAGTATGGAAAAAGACATAAATGTAAAGTTTCACATGATTTTATGTATTTTTATAAAGACAATCAATACAAGTACAGTGTATTATTGTGATTGGGTTACATGATACATACCGGCTGAGATGGGTTCTTCTTCTTAGCAGGAGCATCTAAAATGGGAAAGCAAAATACTGACCATCGAGATGCTTTGAAAACCTAGTAATGGATTATCAGGCTAAACATTTTTAGGACATGATACTGATTCTATAAATATAAATGGTTAAATGACGGTGACCTCAGTGATTTACATACCATCTACAAGCAAATCTCCAAGTAAGTCATCAAGTCCCTCAGTGGATTTTACCTCTATAAATAGAAAATGATATTAAAAGTAAAATTGTTATTATTCAATTTTGAATATATAGTTTGTTTTTTTTACATCCAGAAATATCCTTTCACCCTTTATCCAAACAATCTAAATGGGTGTAGATATAAAGATATGGAAAGTGGAGAAATTCTCCCCAAAAGTGTGCAAAAAATATTGCACCATAATTTTCACCTTTTTTGCATTACAAGATCTGTAGCTTTATGATCAAAGACAAATAAATAAAACCATAACGCTACAGATCTGCAGCTAGTGAATATACTTTATGCACATATTATGTTTTTGTTATGTCATAAATTATTATTCAAAATAAAAATGTGTATGTCAACATTTAAGAGTGCATCATTGGGAATGTATTTTCTAGTAACTGCCAAGTCAGGCACAATCTCTTGATTACGCTATATAGCTTTATTAAGCTATTAAGAATAGCTTGATTAAGCTATTTTATTAGACTTTTTCTCAAATGTGTTATTTTGTCAACATGTGCAAAAAGTCGCACCTTGGCGCAGTGGAAATATTAAACTTTGAATTCTTCTGAATGCAAAGCATGTAAAAATCACTCACCAAATTGCGTCTCCTTGAGTTTTAAAAGTTTTGGGGCTATTGATGAGTGACTACACAGTTATTTCTTTATTGAAATTATAGAGGAGGTCAATTATATATGGCCAAACAGGATAATTGATGGTAAAAGTTTAGCACAATGAGAAGCAATCATACTTACCCATGCCTCACTACACGCAAAGTAGTGGACAGTTATACAAAAAATGGAAATTCATATTTGGCTTCAAAGAATTCAACAGCAGCAATGTTAGAACATTATATTGGGCTGTATTTTTGATAGTCCATATTTCACATATGAAGAGTCAAATACTTTAGACTTTTTGTTTATTTCTTGCAAAAAAACGTTTTTGTGAAGAACTTCATGTAAATAGCTTTATCAAGCTATTTTGAATAGCTTGATAAAGCTTTATAGCGAGCGCAGCGAGGCGGCGCGAAGCGCGGCTCGCATAGCGAGCTCAATAGACTAACGTGTACGAGCAGAGGAAATTCAGGTTGAAATCTGCACATTGTTCCAAGAAATTTTTATGAGTCCACGTGAAAAAATTCCAAACTCCCAATAATCCTTTGCGGTGCATAGTAACATGGCGACTTAAACATAGCAACAACTTACTTGAAAGAAATTACATTGTACAAACAACGATTTAATGCAATCTCCATGCCATAAAAATATCGTTTGCGTCCTAAGTCAACAGAACTTTTTATCTGACGTCATACTTTCCTCATTTAACGGTTCGGGTATTTCCGATTTTGTCGGAAATTTCCGAGAAGTTCGGAATCTCAAATCCCGATGCTTGGGAAGTGAATTCTTTTTATAAAATATTGTGTTCTTTTTTCTTTTTTTTTTTCTTGAATGATAGGCAGTGCATCTGTAGGTTTATGATAGTACGTAACTGCGCTCGCCCCAACGGTCACACCGTAAAACATATTAGCTTTTTTAAGATATATAGCTTAATCGAGAGACTGTGTTGGACCTGACTGCATGACTGCAGAATCTCCTTACTTTGTTTCTTTGCTCCTGGGGTCCACAACTGCAAAGAAAGGAACAATAAACAAAAATAAAAATATGGTGATTTTGTTGCAAATACCCAGTATTTAAACACAAAATTTCAATGTACTTCCTGTGAAAATCTTGTACAAACTTGTGTGAAAAACTTATGAATATTGTATGCATGTTAATTACAACTGCAGCATTTGTTCTTGTTTACTTACATTATCCATCTTTCTTAATTACTATCTTTACAATGTGTAAGAAAGCATTTTTTCAACACTGAACCAACGAATTCAGTAAAAATCGAAGTGACTATGGACGCTAATATTTTTAAATGGTCGCTGCCATTTTTATTCAGATCACGTGATAAACTCCGAGATGTTCTCGCGATTTAGCTTTGCTAAGCAACAGACGCCATTGACAAGCAGAAAAAATGACAGGTGAAAAAGCTACAATGGAACCTCCACAGATATACGTGGAAAGAACTCTTGCTATTGTTAAACCTGATGCTATTCACAAATCAGAGGAAATTGAGGACATCATTTTGAGATCGGGATTTGCTATTTTGCAGGTAAAATTAGCGATAAATGCCATATATTTTGATGTTCGAATTTCCTCTAAATTGAGAGATGGGGAAAACACTATTATTATTTTTCTGTTCACTTTCTTTAATTTTAAATGATTATCTTTATTCAATACTTTTACAGAAAAGGCGTGTTCATTTAACACCTGAACAAGCTAGTGATTTTTATGCAGAGCATTATGGTAAAATGTTCTTTCCAAGCTTGGTTGCCTATATGAGCAGTGGGCCAGTACTAGCACTTGTCATTGCAAGGGATCAAGCAATATCATACTGGAGAGAACTAATTGGACCAACTAATGCTCTTAAAGCGAGACAGACTCATCCAGACTGGTAAATCACGTTTTCAAAAATTGTAATATATATAAACTGGGTACTGTGTTAATCAAAAAAAAAAAAAAAAAAAAAAAAAAGAACAGAAAACATTCAGATGCCAATCTTAATTTTCCTTATTGAGTTTTTATGACTTTTAAGATAAAAAATTTAATTTAAAAATGTCTTAAAACCAGTCTATTTTTCCATAACTTATCTGTACCGATATAGGCTTTCATTGTACAAAGGGATTATATCTAATTTATTATCATATGAAAAAATATAATCCCTTTGATTAAAGATTTTAAAATTATTTTTATGCATTGAATTCAGCTAAAAAAATTCATGTTAGCCCTTCATTTCAATCCTGTCTCTTATTATA
Organism: Saccostrea glomerata; assembly: GCA_003671525.1. Lineage (NCBI taxonomy): Eukaryota > Metazoa > Mollusca > Bivalvia > Ostreida > Ostreidae > Saccostrea > Saccostrea glomerata. Next base: position 2,684,475 of record PRKT01000018.1, on the reverse strand, counting down.
CAGAAACATGCCACCCAATGTAGGCAGACTGTTAGATCTTGTTTCTGTTTTATAGTTTAAGAGCTGTGTATGGTACAGATGACCAGCGTAATGCTCTCCATGGCAGTGACAGCTTTTCTAGTTCAGAAAAAGAAATTCGATTTTTCTTCCCTGACAGTAAGTTCCTATATCTTTAATATTTCTCTCTAATGAATTATGCCTTTGATTTCACTACTAACATACAAAACTGTCATCATTGTTTATACTGACTAGCTTAAAATAAAAATTAGAATTTGTGGGGGAAAAATTGTAAAACCTGAATATAAGAATCCACATATATGTATATTATGATAAATTCTAGACAAACTTGAAAAATATATATATCAACATATATCAGAATTCAAAGGTACTGTACACACAAAATATTCATAATAACGTTTCTCTGTAGGTGTGATTGAGCCAGTTCCTGTTGGACAAGCAGCCAAAGACTACCTGGCCAAAGCCGTCAACCCCACCCTACTGAAGGGCCTCACAGAACTCTGCAAACAAAAACCCATTGATCCAGCTGTAAGTTGTATAAAATTTAAATAACTTGATCTGTCTACAACAAAAAATGCAAAATTATAACACCAAAAAGATGTGCACATTTACATTTTTCTCCTATTGCAGATATGGCTTGCAGACTGGTTACTTGAAAATAATCCCAATAAACCCAAAGTTCGCCAGCTGGTTCAAGAGCCTAAATAGGAATAAAGACAATGAAATATTTTATAGAATGATTAAATTATGAATCATCCCTATCTTCAGTTCATCAAACTTTTGTGATTTTACATCCATATTTGTCATATGTAAATACATACTTGTAAATAAATCATCCAAATCCAATTTATGTCGATATTACTACATTTTGGTGAAGTAAATATTACTTGTACTACAGTTTCAGTTGCTGCGGAGATCTGTTGCTCACTAGTCAGAAAAAAAGTATAGAGCACAAGAGAGCATCAATGCCATCTACTGAAACATTGAATATTCCACACAAAAAGTGTGCAGTTTCTCTGGTGTTTTATTTTTAACTTTTAATTTCTAATTCAGCTTATGTTCTAAACATTATTTACTACCTCTGAAAAAAAACCCAATAAAAATTGTTTTTAATAGACCTCCTGGGCCTGAAATTGATATTTCTGCCTACCTGGAACCAAGTATATTTACTCTCATTCAATTTGGGCCAACAGATTTTTTTCTGACACATATGTTGTAAAAATACAGTAGTATATATAAAAAGGATATGTTTAAAAGAATAAGGTTAGTAATATTTTTAAATAAATGTATACAAGGGTTGTTAGGAAAGTTATTAGACTTCTGTCATATCTTTTTATTTGTGTCATATTTTATCCAAATTTGGTAGAAATATTTTAACAATAAATTCAAATGATTTTTTTTTTTAAGTATCATGATTTATTTCAAACCTATCCAGAATTAAAAACTGCAAAAATCGGCGCAGGTCAAAATATAGTAATTTATGAATACATGTATTACACTAAACAATCATGACAATGTTGGTTTTCACATTCTGATTCTCTGTAAAATGAAGCAACCCCCCCCCCCCCAA
>PRKT01000018.1:2648183-2673792 GCA_003671525.1 Saccostrea glomerata | reverse complement strand
ACCAAACTCACAAGCATAAAGAGGTAGGGGAGGGACTTAATTAATGCATTGCAACGAAGAGCATCCGGCCTCATCTATAAATCAAGGCAGTATTCGACATCGATCCTGGTGCAAATTATGTCACTTCCGTTTCACACGAGGATAAACTAATACAAACTAATACACACACACAAACTAATACACCCTCACAAACTAATACACACACACACACAAACTAATACATACACACACACAAACTACCTCTCAACCTATAGTGCTTTACTACATGTATACCCCTGGGAAATATACTACACATGCCTCCTGGTTAAAAAACAAAGTTTTATTTTTAAACTTTTCAAAATATCAAAGGAGTTTGCAAAATTGACTCATTTTTTTATGCGACTGAGGAAAAGGGCAATTTTAGAAAGGATTAATGCACACGTGTTTTAATTATTGCCCCCCCCCCCCCCAATCTTATTGCCCTTTAACATTTACATCCTTGTATATACTTGACATTTTTCAGAACCACTCAATATGTACAAAGATCGAAGTCAATTAAGATTCGGTTAAGAAAGTTTAAACCCTTAAATTAGACAAACTTCTTAAGCCTAATTTTTATGTAAATTTAATGAGTGTGTAGAGAAAGTTTTGACATCAACACAAGTAAAATATCTTAACCAAGGAATAAATTCCTTTTTAATGAGAATTTTCAATAGCTTTTGACATCCCATATACTACAAAGTTTGAATTTAATATGAGTTGGCAAGATTTAATATGTTTAACAAATATAAAAACAAGAACAATTTATTGTAGGAAGATTTCTAGATTGCTGTGGGCTAATGTCGTGATTGTATTGATCAAAACCGAGAGTTAGACATACACGTCACGAACAGATGAAATGAAAGTCTAATGAAATCATTTAAAACTTCAAAATATTTTCATTGCCAACGATGTATGAAAAATGATGGTCGTTCCAGAATCGTTAGTTAAAACCTTGACTGTATTTAAATCGCTGGTTTGCGTCCTAATAAACATTTAAGATGAAAACTATCTCTATATAGGTAGATTTCAAGTTATTTTAAAATGAAGTTTGATTTCAAAACCATTCATCAGTTTCAACCTAAAGTCAGAGTAATTATTTCGAAACACAGAAAATTCTTACCTGTGTAAGTTGACCGTACAGGTAGGCCAGGCGGTCAGTTATACAGACGATCCTAGTGAAGTCTGGACAATCACTGAAATACACAGATGAAATGATTTCTTCTAGATTGACAGGTGCGATGATGGATAATGATCAGCCAAGTTTAGCGAAAAATGACGTCTGTCGGGAAACGTTTCAGATAACACGTACAATGACTGGCTTAAGATTTTCCATAAAAGTTAGGTTTAAATCAACTAAGCCTTATTTGTTTTTACTAATAGTGTACTTTTGTAAAATATAAATTACATCAACTGTATTTGATTTGTTCTTTTAGCATCCGGGTGGCTGTAATTTCACATACTAAATGTACAGAGAGTCTTATTTTGATAAAATTATTCATCCAAGAAATGAAGTAAATATTGATTTCCTGAATAAGTTAATACCGTAAATCTTATTTTGATAAGTTATACATGCAAAACAATTAAGAAAAAAATCATGATTTTGTAAAAAAAAAAAAAAATGCACTTTAAAATGTAAAAGAAAACATAACAATATGAATTTCAATTAGTAAACTTAGTATTTCTTACCAATTTCAAGTGTTTTGTATATGCAGTGAAAAAGCTAAAAAAAAATAAAAAGATCAGTTTTCACCTGGATTGTAAAATATATCTGCATATGTAAATGTATATCCTAAATTCAGTAGTTTGAAAAGTTGTTAATATCTCATTTTTTAATATTTTTATTTACATTCGGAGTTATCACTTGTGGGAGTGTTGACGCTTTAGTGTATAGAAAATATATAATTCCCCTTAGTAAATGACGTATCCTTTTCTTGATAAATAAACAATTTTTCTTTGTGTTATCTATATAAGTTTGTGATAAATGTTTATTTTGGACGGTGTACCACAGACTCGGGGATTTAAATTAAGGCGACCAGTCGTGTTCAGAAGAGCTGCTCACGTCAGTGGGACACTGACGTCATGCATCGTGACGGAAGTTAAACAGATACTATTATAGTAATGTTAGTGACATCGAACACTCTGATCAAAATCGGTTGTTAAAAACGCTGCAAAATCATATTTCTATGCACATAATATTATCTAGAAAAATTGAAATACGTGTTAACAACTATAAAAAGGGTTTCCAAAATGTTAGTAAAAATTTTGTCATGGATTTTTACTTATAATTCATACACTACAAACTCTCAAATTAGACTAATGTAAAAACTATATATATTGTAACAAAGATCAAACTTAACAGTTTTGAGAATGGTTCGCTATGCAGAATTTCTGTACATGAAATGCAAACTGATTATATATACCGGTACATGTTCTACATTGTAGCACTATGAAGATTTATGGCTACATAAGCTCTAGGTATGAGGAAAGGTACAGAACTTCGCGGTTTATAACGCGTAAACTGCCCCAAGTTATGTTATATCGTATAACATAAGTTTAAATAAGCTTCATTCCTTAAATAATTTAATTTAAAAGATACATATTTGATATGGTCATCAAGAAATGGGATAAGACCCTTTTCTTTTGACATATTTTGCCTAGGAGTTATTCCCCTTAGCCACCATCTTGTAGGACAAAGTAGTGAATTTACCTCTTTGAGCAACCAATTTTAAACATGCATGCAAGAAATATTTGGGGGAAAATTTTTACAATCTGAAAATTATGAATTTATAGAGACTTTAACAAATGTATATTCATAAGGAGAATAGTGTTATCTTTACCTCAGTAACCAGTAAAACAGATTGAACTTTGTTGAATAATGAAGCTAGGGATCTAGGAATGTTGCCCTACAATATGGCGGCCATGGGGAATAACTCCTAGGCAAAATATATATATGTCATAGGAAAAGGCATTTTGGAATTTTCTACAGAACACAAAAATAATTTTAAAAAATGAAATCTTTTATTTTGACACATATTATCACATCATATTTAACACATAAAAACAGTTAATCACGAAATAAATTTAGATTTCATAAATCTACTTCTCAAATAATCGGTTAACAATTACATCAGCATAACCAATCAGCACACAATATATTTTCTCTAAGTATAAGACATTTCATCTAACTGTTCTTGATCAAACTTAGATAGGATACAGTGACTTGTTTCTTTTAAATACAAAAACAATAAATGAAATACTGAAATGCCAAATATTGTATACATAAAAGTATTTTTTTTTTTAAAAATAACAACGATAAACATATGAACAAAAATATATTAATGTTTTCCATAGGAATAAGTATCGGCAAAAATTTGTATTGCAAAATATCATGCTTTTTTCCCAAAAAATATTACAATAATATCATATTTTTTCACACACAATTTTTACTTTATTTTTTTAAAAAAACATTTATTTCTGTGAATTTTTCTCACAAAAATGATGGTGTAAAAACATAACTTTTTTCATTTCATTAATAACTTTTGCAGTGCACTTAGAAAAATGAAAAAAAAATTAAGTGTCAGATCATTAGGTATTTTCTATTTCTGACATCAAATTACAGTCAAACCCAACTATTTTGAACTTTCAAGGACCAAAATTTGAATTAAAAATAGCTGAGAATTTGAGATAATTAGATAATTACATAAAGAACAAGTTTTTGAGACTGCCAAATAATTTGGTCATATCCCTGGTATTTGATGTCAGTGTTTGAGATACTGAGTAACCAAGTTCAGCTGTATAGTAAGTTCTGTGTTTTTTACCACCATATATGTCTCCTTTCTAGTCTTAAAGAACATGAACAATACTGTATTGTTTCAAGATGATTTTAAAGCCAATATATCTAATTGAAATAACTGAGAGTGCCTGTGATTGATATTTTATGGAAATCAAGCCACAAATAAAACCTACAAAAGCAGTGGCCTGTAATCAATAAAGTTGCCGTCAGAATACTAAATAAATCAGTGAACACATTAGAGTAAGGTTTACATCATTTACAGACATTTATGTATTAACCTAACCTTCAAAGATATAACCATAACATCAAGATTAAATGATTGAAATATTCAGGATGACTAGAGCACTATTCTTCTGCCAATGTTAGGGAACATCTCAAAACATTCATAATGTACAATTAAAATGTTTTCTACACATATTAACATTTTTGAATTAGCCCACTACATGTATCAGCTAAATAATGATTCTAAGGATCAATTACTTTGAATCTCTATGCTTGGTGAATCTCTGACTATTATTATATGACAAAAATATTGTACTTGCAAATGTGCATATACTTTTTCTAAGGTACGTCTTTCCCGGAATAGTAAAGTTAAATTGTTTCATCTGTCTACAGAAAATTTGTTGAACTGTCTTTAATTTACTTCAAGTTTGCTTAAGCTGTGACAAAGTCTTTCTGCAGAAAATTTGTGACCACATACATATTGCTTAAATTAAGCCCATGCAAAAAAAGTACACGCACCTACAATATTTGAAAGAGATAAACTCCATGAGTTCTCCTAATCCCTGTTGAGATTCTGCTGGGCTAGATATTTGGACTGAATCCTGCGGGCGTCAGTCCAAATATCTAGCCCAGCAGAATCTCAACAGGGAATAGAGTTCTCCATGAATACAAGGCATCTAATTTTAGCATTCATTTGACATAATTTGTGAAAATTTTATTTTTCTTGCTTTTATTTATCAAGTAAAATTAATTTTTTTTTTTATGTGAAGGAAGAAATCACAGTAAAAGATGGACATTTTTCTTATATTTAATTTGTTTCAAATTATTTACTATATAATTATCATGAAACATCATTAATTAACAACGACTTATCAATTAGAGCATAAAAAAATGCATGAATCAGTCAATATTTATGATTAATTTACCAGGTATTTGTAAGGTGGGTCCATCCTAATACCCGTAGGAAGTTATTTTACTGAATTCATAAAAAAAAAAAAAACAACTTTGGAAATCCCAAACTTAGTTAGGTAGATATTAATTGAAAAACTTGGGTTAAGTAAAAAATTGTTTTCATTTTTAATGCATTAAAACATGACCATTCAATGCATACATGATTTTCCTCCCTGCTGGCAGTTATTATTTTCCATGTCTCAAATTTAGTCTTGGTCCATCAAGTCACAATGGTAATTTTTTTAGCTATAATAAGTTTGCATCCTGAGTTAGCTTCATTATGCAATATTGATGAAATAAAACTGTACATCCTAGCTCAAATTTGACAAATTGATACTTAAATCATGTATATAAATTAAGTTATACATCAAAATTTTATACAAATTAATAAAAATATCTTGCATGTGTCCATTTCTTGTAAAAATAAAATTAAAAGACTGGATAAAAAACCAGTAAGTCATGCATCTATTTTCAAATCTCGAATCGAATAAAATCTCAAATAAAACCCAAAAAATTTACCTTCCTGGTGTAAGATTTTGCAGCATTCCAAGTTAAAATTTAGAATTTCTCAATGCCCTTTAAATTATTTTGATTAATTTTTATTTCAAAACCTCATGTTTAGGTTTCTCAATACATGTAATATGGCACTGATCTAAAAAGACTGAAATGTACATTCAAAAAAAATTCCAACTGAAGTTTTGAAGAGATTGCACTAATGACCCTAAAGTCCCCTAGCAGGGAGCTGTTGTCATGACTTCCTCTTCACCATGAAGTATATGGCCAACACAACCACCACAACCAGGACAGCACAGATCACCAGGAGGAGCAGACGGTTCTGTATAATTCTACAACATGGAAATATTGTTAACAGGTGTAACTGGGGAAGAGAATGCAATATCTAGACCAGACCTGGATTCACCCCTCCCCCCTTTTTTTTGTTAGGCACGAGACTACCAACTGAGCTGTCTGGCCAGTGGCCACCAGTAATTGAAACATCTGACCACTACAGAATTATAAACCCAAAAGAGCAGCTAGTCTTTATTTCCATATCCATTAGAACTAGCAATAAAGCAAAGTGTATTGGCAGAGGAAGTCTTTAAAAAGAATATGGCTCAAATTGTAGATACATGTACATGTACTAGCAAATTGTCTATAGACTATTGAGACTCACCTTTTCATCATTCCTGATAAAACACGAGAGCTTTTTCCAAGGTTTGTGTTCATTTCTTCCATCTACAACAGAAAGGACACTTGGCTACAATGTTAAGTTTGTTCACCAGAATAAAATGCATGTTTTCAGTGTGTATACCTATACATGTAATGTGTTGATAAACAATCTGGAACCTTGTGTTACAATAAAAAATATTTGAAGAATTTTCCATGCATCTCTGATTCATGCGGGGCATAGAAGTACTTGAAAAGAAAACTGCACCAAAAACCGTAACCTGGAAGGCTGACACTGCATGAGGGTATCATTTAAGGTTTTCAATCCCTAATGGGACCTAATTCTCTACCCTTAATTGTCCGTCAAGTACACAATACTCTGATATTATATTAAAGCATTTTATAGTGGAAAAGGATTGGCCACGAGAAATTTTCAAAAATTTCATTAATTAAGCAGTAGTTAATTAACAAAGATTGCATTGAAGTCTATGGGGAAAAGCGTTTTTTTTCAAAAAAAAAACTCAAATAATTTGAATATCAATAAATCCTGCGGTGGAAAGATGCATTGAAACATTAAAAATAGAATGATAATTGAAAACAATTTTTTTACCAGCTAAAATTTTTTTAATTGATTTTTTTTATATTAATTAAAAAAAGGGGAGATAACTCTTACCAAAATTCAAGGTCATGAATTAGGACACATCCCACTGTACATACTTATTTTATAAATGGGAAGTATGTGTAAATAAACTGAGTATTCAATGCCTACATATCTGTTATGTTTTCAATTTCTTTGAATTTGTTCCTATTACGGATTGAAGACCTTAAGCTCCCCCAACTTCAATGAGGTGAGCTAAAAATTTGAAGGCATGTACCTCCCCTGCTTACCACTTTTCCAAGTTCCAGGTTTAATGTCTTTATGGCCAGGAATTCTTGTTTAATATAGGTCAAGGTCATAATTTTTGTGCAATGCATCTTATCATAATGTACTGTTTCAATTAATGTAGATTCCTAATTAAACGCGAGGAATTAATTTCCGCGTAATTTCGCGAGAAGCATCACTTGTGAAAAAATATTTCTCGTTTTTATTTTTATAGTGCTGAAACCTATGTAAAATTTATTAATCAACCGTCCGTTCGCGAATTATAATTCTCGCGATTTGACGTTTAAGAGCCAGTCTGCGATAAAAAGTACTCACGAAAAATAAGGAATCTACAGTAATGTTCAAAGTTTCAAATCCTGCTGTCAAAGGTTTCTCAGTTATAGTCTAGCTGGACAGTATTTTTATGTTAAAAACTGACCTTGACTTTACAAGATTTATGTATCTGGACTGGGCCCTAGTTGAAAAAGAGTAGGTGAATGGTTTTTTTTGGTACCTCAGGTCTAGCTGTTAAAAAGAGCAAGCACTTGCGAACATTTCTGTTGGAGGTTTAAGGAATTTTTGTGATCGCCTGTGAATGTTCGCTGTTTTGAACAGGCCTCAGATGTATATAAGTAACGGTCATATTTATTAGCCATGTACTCACTCTGTGTCGAGACCTGTTTATTGTCTGTCTTTGATTATGAAGATCTTCCATGATTTGGGCACCAATCTGTTCTGTAATGAAAAACAAAATCAAATATACATAGTGCACAGTTTTCACATAGAAAAGATTTTTGAATTTTATTTTCACAAACTTTAGCTAATTAGCTGCTAATCAGGGTTTTCTTGCTCTGAAATGCCTTAAAACCACAATGCATGAAGTCTGAGTAAGCAAAAGCCCAATTAGTTGATGTCAACTTTTAAAGTGACACATTGGTACGAAAAAAAATAATGAATCTGGTATTGTTCAATGACTTTGAATCAAAATATTGACAAATATATTATTGGTTTATAAACCACATGAATAAAAATGGTTTACTTAATGATATGACACTCCATTGGTCTTTGAATTGTGATCTAGCGTGCCCTGATTATAACCTTATTAAAACATGCTTGATTACAAGTTGGCATTGTGAGCTTATCAAAACGTGGTGACTAAGTTCAAGTTCAAGTTCTTTATTGACTTTGAGCGTTATAGCTCATCAGTACAAACAAATACAAACATGACTGTACAGGTTTACAGGAGAATATGATAATTATGTACATATGAATTAAACAAATATATATATATGACATAAATGATTAATTTAACATGTCTTTTCTAGTTTTTAGGCTAAAGTAAATAAATTTACCTAAGTTGCATAGTTCTTTAACATTTTCAACATTAAAAAGTTGCAACAATTTAAACATTGAATGTTTTTTCCAATAATAAGACTTTAAATATTTTTTACCATGTATTTCATAAGCGGGACATATTAAAATAAAATGAAATTCATCCTCAACATAATTTGAACACAAAAAACAATATCTACAGTGTCTTTCTGTATTACTATATCAACCTGTTTCAATTGCCAATTGGTGTGATGACAGTCTCAATTTAGAAATACATTTTTGATATTTTATTGGTATGGGTTTCCGTAAGTAAAATTGTAGATTATGATTTGCAATTAAATATCTGTAAAAAGAACACTTACTAGAGCTATCTATTTGAGAAAAAATTTTCTGTCTTGCCTGGTCTAAAATTCTTTGCTTTATGATAGGAAGGTCCACACATTCAACTTTTTGTTTTTTCCATAATTCAAACATACCAAAATTGCATAAAATGCTTTTAACATTTGACAACCAGTTTTCTGCATTATGCATTTCTACACACTCATATAAAACATTGTAACAATGTTGGATGATACAATTTTTTTGGTCAAGAATTTTCTTCCAAAACTTAATTATATTATACATTCTGTGGTAAAGCAGAGAATATCGTTCTAATTCAGAATATACAGCTACATTACATGTTGTCCTTTTAACACCTAAAATATGTTTGCAAAAATCAAGATGTAGTTTTTCAATATTAGGTGATTTAAGTGAACCCCAAATTTCTGACACATAATTTAAGATACTGCCCACAAAGCAATCAAACAATGACATTAAAGTCTCATAATTAAAGTACATGTTTCTAACATTCTTTTTAAAAACAAATAAAGCTTTTCCACCTTGTTCAGCAAGATGTTTCTCAGCTCGAGAAAACTTATTATTATAATTAAAAATAATGCCCAAGTATGTAAAATGATCAACGATTTCAAATTTTTCACCATTAATATTCCACTTTTCAAGTTCTTTCACTATTCCCCCTTTTCTAAAAACAACAATCATTGATTTGTCCACATTATAATTTGTAATTTCCATGTTTCACAATAGCTTGATAGTTGATCTAACAGTGATTGCAGACCGTAAACTGTTTCAGAGAAGAGCACCATATCGTCTGCATACATAAGGAGAAAAAGGTTCAGTGATGAAATTTCATAGGGTACACATCCATAATTCAAAAAGTGCATTTCAAAGTCATTTACATACATGTTGAATAAAATGGGTGAAAGTAATTCGCCTTGCATTAAACCAAGATTGCTACTAAAAATGTCACTCAATAAACCTTCAGAAGTTACACATGCTTTAACATTTTTATACGATCCTTTTAAGACATGTAAAAGCTTGCCTTGAATACCAATTTTGGACAATTTCAACCAAAGTTTGGATCGATCAACAGAATCGATCAACAGAATCGAAAGCTTTTTTAAAATCATTAAAGGCACAATAAAGTCTTTTATTCTTAGAAAAAGAGGTATAGTGATTAAAGAATACAGAGCAAAAATGGCATTACTAGTTCCACATTTTGGTTTAAAACCGAAATGAGCATCAGTAACAACATTATTACATTCTGACCATGAAATAAGTCTATTGTTTAAAACAGAGGTAACAAGTTTACATAGGTTACTGATCAAACTAATTCCTCTATAATTGTTAGGATCAGAATTATCTCCCTTTTTAAAAACAGGCACAATAACAGAAGTTGACCAACATTCAGGGAAAAAGCCTGTATGTAAAATACAATTAAAAAGTTTATGCAAAATTGGCAAAAAATATTCTTCAAATTCAATAAAGTATTCATTGAGTATACAATCTTCACCATGAGATTTGCCTCTTTTACTAAACTGAGCCAGAAATTTACAAGGTTCAGGTGGCTTCAACATGGCACCCCTGGTAATGAAATGAAGCCTTAATCGAAGTACTCTAGTAAAATTATCATGATTTTAAAAGTGTTCTTTTCTTTGGTCAACTTTTAATGATAGAAATGCAAAACATGTATTTCCATTACTGTACATTAGTCAGGTCTTTCAATTCTAAGTGCTTGCAAACCTGACTCAAGTTTGGCTTGGAAAAAATCTATCAGAATCTAAAATGCCAAACTACTTTCTTCCACTTCATATTTAATAATGGTTAGTTATTTTGAACACAACAGAAGGATATGAAATCCACAAAATAACTTTAACAACTTAATAAAAAAAAATTCAATCATACTGTGTATATCGGATCAAATTTAAACGAACAAACATTATGCATCACCTGGAGTAAACGGTACGTTACATAAAATTTCTTAAGAAAGCAAAAAAAAAAAACCATCTTTCATTGATCCTTTCTACACAAATAAAAGAACCCTTCCTGAACACTGATACCATTATTACTAGGGTGTACCCTGTATTCTAAGAGATTGAAAATGTGATAATGTTATTACACTGGCATGACGTAAAAGAACTTTCTTTAAAAGATAACTTAAATTTAGAATTGTTTCCTGTTGCTGTTGAGTCTACATTGGTGGCCAATATGAATGTATTTGTCCTCATAAAGAAAGAGTACAGAAAATATCCTCAAGCAAATCAAAACTATAAAATCATTTTTATAACTGATTTCAAACACAATGATATTCTATCAACAGTAAAATCGGTCACTGTAAATAAATCTATATAAGGGATCATCAAGTACAAATTTAATACATGTATGTATAACTTGATCGAACTGGTTTTTGACTAAAATGTTAAAAAACCATCCTCTAGTTATGTGAAATGAAAAAACACAATAGAATTATCAAAATAATGTAAAAGTATATTTTCAAAATATTTCCATGCTGCTGATAATTTCCTTATTTCTAGAATATGGAAGCAACATCATTTAAAAAACCTAAAAATAGATAAATAAAAGTACATGTGCTGTAGACGTACTTTTTTCCACGGGGTCATAATTCTGTCTAATCCGCGGGTAGAAAATTACGTGGATATCCCAGACTGTCACTATATGCCTTACATTTATATTAAGTACGCTTGGACAAATTTCCCGGAAAACTGGTGACCGCGTACATAGCGTAAATTAATACCACACGGAATAAAGTATTTCTACAGTATTTTAACTTATGTACTTTTCACTTTAACCAATTAACCATGTTTTTTTTTTTTGTTGTTTCTTAATTTTGTTTTTGCAGAAAACACCAACACTGTAGATTGAATATAAGTTTGAAATAATTTTCAAACAAAACACTTATATAAGTTTTTTACACATTAACTGCAAGTAAATTTATTGATACTTAAAATATATTCAGAATGAACCTTAATATAAGCTACTTGTCTAAAAAACAAGGGGAAGAGAGAATTTTTTAAGATGCCACATAAACTATTCTTGTTTAACACTAAAACTGAATTACAGCTAAACCTTGTTACCATGAATATGGCTGGACTGTGAGAATTAAAACTTCAAAATATAGAAGGATTCAAGATATTGGGAGAAAACTGCTTTAAGAAAAAGTTTTGAATTTTTAAATTACTTTGATATATTATACATCTAAGACATTTAAAGCCCTGATCATATTGCACTGAGTTACTCACCAGGTGTAAATTTTGCATACAATAGACATACAAAATCTGCACACAGGTGTAAATTTGAGCATGTGAATGCAATTGTATATATGCAACAGTAAAAGTAAATATACATATGTGCACATATACAGCCGGTGTAAATTTGCACCTACCCAAAGATGCAAATTTACTTTAGCATATGTGTTCTCCTAGTGTATTTTTTGGCATGTGAATGGGGTCTCTGTTACAAATTAATGTACAAATCTGTTTGAGATACCGTAGTTCAGCTCTATATATATTTTTCTTAACTACAGAAGGACTGGTAACATTGAAATATTGTTCTCTTTTTTTAAAAACACCATTCATGGTGGCAATAATGTATAAAAATTCTTAAATTACAGTGAAAATACAAAGGATGAGGTGACTTGCGGCCCCCGGTAGATTGACAAAAAATTAAATGTCTAAATTCTACTCAATTTTTCGTATGTAACGATTCAATGATATGTGTACCTTTATAGAATAATATTTTTAACAAAAATAGAAACGTGATTTGAAAGATATAGATCTTTAATAGGGGTAGGGGTATCGTGTTTACATCCAATTCCCATTGCATTTTAACCCCGCCCCACTCTTTGAAGCCCTTAAAATGCACGAGCGCAGGTAGGTACAATTTTCTCCTTTGGCTGGTCACTGTATTTTATTGAAATCTACCTGTATGAGAAAGGGGAAAATTGTACCTAACTGCGCTCACATGTTTTTTTTTTTTAAATTGTAAAATCTAGCTGGCCTTTCCCATTATGAACAGATCGACGGAACTAGATTTTCTGACGTAAGAATGAATTCATATGCTAATCGAGGCACTGGTGATACTTTCTAACTGACCAATCAGCGAAATGAAATTGACGTTACGAGTGAGTACCACAATAATACTATGGAAACATGCTTGGAATTTTACTGCTTTCCGTTTTTTTTTTTTTTTTTTTTTGGCATTTGAGTCACAGATTGGACACGGATCTACATATTACATACAATGTCCGAGATCACAGTAAAATTTATATACAGTTACAAACAATTGATAAATATACACTAGTTTAAAGTTTTGTAGCGTGTTCGGTGAGCAACTCGTTAGGTCTACTTGTATTCCCGAGTATCAGTGATTACAAGTTTTCATGTGCACTTCTTTTCCTAAAAACCTTAAATGCTGAAAATCCAGGCATATTATTAAGTTTAAACATCCTTGCCTGACCATTATAAAAGTTTGAAATGTGGAAAAGGATAACAGGTAAATTGACCTAAACCAGGTGTCTGAGATAAAATGTAAACGTAGTAAACCAGCATGTTTTGTTGTTCTGTCATCGGATTGGACAATGGGTATGTGCAAAATAATAACAATAGCCATACAAGGTCTTCTCGGACACGCATATCCCTCTATTGTACTTACACCCGCCCATTCTCTTGCCATTAAAGAACAATTTCTCACAAACCAGGCCGAATTTAGCTGTGATAGGGTCTAAAACATCAAAGATAATGTAATATTCCTTATCATTAAAATATGTCTGAACTATTGAAACTATTCAAAAGGCGTCATATTTATTCACTCATGTTTAAAAACTACCAACATCGTTGTAGATTAAATATAATTCATCGTGGAAAAAGGGGCCCCAGATAGCAGTTATGTCACATCATCCTTTTTGTGGGGGGTTAATATTTGTTGTTTTCGAGGTATGAAGTGAACCATGCATTTATGTTCACCATAAAATATTTTTTTTTATACATCCACAACTTCCATTCCCCAGGAACCCAATTTTTTCTTTAAAGCCCGAAATTTTACCCCCCAAAAATATGTGAATTTACAGTATTTTATTTGCATGTTTACATCCTGGCAAGCCAGTCAACACATTGCCAATTTTACCACTTAGTGCATCGGACCAACCTGTTTTGTCACATGGACCAGTGCTTTTGGGATAGACTGGCTTTGTTACCCTTGAAAAGAAGATTTCTAAAAAAATTTCCTACATATTTCTATGTTAAACTTTGATTCCAAAATGTGGCCCCATCCTACCCCCAGGGGTCATGATTTAAAAAAACTTGAAGCTACACTTACTAAGGATGCTTCCATATAAATATGACCAAATGCAATCATGGCTTTGTTGTTCTTGAGAGGAAGATTTTTAACCATTTTCCCCTTGTATGTAAAACTTTGATCGTCCATTGTGGCCCAACCCTATCCCCAGTGTTCATGATTTGAACAAACTTGAATCTACACTATCTGAGGATGCTTTCTTATAAATATGACCAATCATGGCTTTGTCAATCTTCAGAAGAATATTTGAAAGATTTTTGCTATGATTTGAACAAACTTGAATCTACACTACCTGAGGATGCTTCCAGCCTTAGTTTCATCTTTTCCTGACCCAGTGTTTCTTGAGAAGATTTTTTAGACATGCCACCAAATTTTCACTATTTCTTAATTATCTCCCTTTAAAGGAGGATGTGGCCCTTCATTTGAAAAAACTTGAATCTCCTTTACCCAAGGATGCTTTGTAGCAAGTTTGGTTGAAATTGTCCCAGTAGTTTTGGAGAAAAAGTCAAAAATGTGAAAAGTTTACAGATAGACAGATGGACGCCAGACAAAATGTGATCAGAAAAGCTCACTTGAGCTTTCCGCTCAGGTGAGCTAAAAATTTCAAATCTTGATGATTGTTTTTCTTTTTAATTGATGCTTCTCAATAAGAGAAGCAAGCCTACAGTCAAACTCTGATTTCAAGGTCATCAAGTTTGTAACCATCAATAACTTTGGTACTATATAAAGCTGAAAACAATCCATAAAAGGAATAAAGTTATCTTTGTCTATGATTTGTGCATTCTAAATACTGTTCTTCCCCATTTGCTATATAAGCCTTAGCTTTGTTAAGAGTTCAATGTATACCCCTTCACAAACTTAAACTGAAGGGGTGTCTCCTTCATTGTCACTGTGAAATTGGGAGCAATAAACATAAATTCCAATTGTTGTTACCATGTCAGGAAACAAAAGTTACCAAATACATGTATATTCAATATCCTTATCTGGTCAATGTATAAAGTGAAATAAACACATATGCACATTGAGAATTTCTTTTTTTTATACTGGGTACCGTTAATATACATTATGTACTGTCAACCTACCAGGGATATAACAAAGTGTGTAGGTATTTCCAACCACTTTTTCTTGAAGTATTTTGTCCTCATTATCTTCAATATTTGGACATCAAAGTTTAATTTGCCGGGTCCCATTGAAATAATGAGGTCTGACTGTAAATCTCTAAGTACACCTTCCTGATGCATCAGGAGCCTGATTTAAATATTGCATTGTTTATATTTAAGCAACTGTTGCCCCATCCTACTCCCAAGGCTATTATTTTTCTTGAACAGAAGATTTAAATTTTTTGTGGTGCCACCAAATTTTCACTGTTTTGTAAATGTCTCCACTGGAAGAGGTTGCAATGCATCCTATAAACAAATCTAAATCCCTTTACAATATAAGGCTTTGTGGCAAGTTTGGTTGGGATTGCCAAGTGGTTCTAGAAAGGAGGTTGAAAATGTGAAAATTTACACAAACAATGCACAATACATGACACACAAGAGACAGATAGACAGCTGCACACTGGACTTTTCTTCTAATAATTAACAATTTCCTCAGTATTGCATCAAGATATTCTTATCTGAGTTCCAGTTTTAATATAGTGAAGGACAACAATTTACCTGTTTCTAATGTGATTTTGTATCCATGTTCCAGTCGCCTGGAGGCTCTGTCTAATGTCTCAGTATTGTCTAGGAGTCTCTGTCTCTGAAATAGAAATAAATGAAGAAATCTTACCTACTGAACTACTGTAGATTTGTTTCAATCCATTTTTAATGAATAAAACATTTTTAAAGCATTGCTGTATAATTTACATAATTGTATTAGAATTGATCATATAGGAGTGATCTAAAACCCATCTATTTCAATAATCTTGTAATGGTAAATCAACTGTACCTGATCTTCGGAGTCATGTGTGTCATCTCCTAGAAGCTCGTCTCTACTGCTGTCTATCCCAAGTTTGGCTCGTTTCTGTTAAATTATCAAATAAGTTTTAATAAACCTGACAGATACTGAGAAAAACATTATTTAAATGTAAACCCTTCAAATACCATAAGTTATCTTCTATTTGCTTTTACAAGGTACATCCTAGATATTGTATACTTTTACATAATTTTTTTTAGATTTAAACATCTTTTAGTTTAAAATTTTATGACAATTATTCCATGTATATATAGACAATATTCTTACAAGTTTGTATAATGAAGGAAAAATTTTTCTATAAAATTACAAAACAAGTGTCCTTTCATAAAGAAGATGTTTTAAAGAGCTGATTTAGATGATAAAGCTCAGTTGTCTGGAAAACATAAGGATAATCCTTTTAAATTAAATATATGATGACAACTTTGAAAACAAGAGGCCCTTGGGCCACATCGCTCACCTGTGAAGCTTTTACCATTACGATCTTTACCAGATTTCCCCCTTGTAATACATATTGTGACCCCACCCTATCCAACTGATCATAATTCAAACAATTTGAAATCTACACTACCATAGGATGCTTTGATTCAACATTGTAAAACTTTGATTCACCATTGTGGCCCCACCCTATCCCCCAGGGTCATGATTAGTACGATTTAGAATCTACAATACCCCAGGATGCTTCCACATAAGTTTTAGCTTTTCCGGCCCAGTGGTTCTTGAGAAGAAGATTTTCAAAGATTTTTCCTATATATTGCTATGTAAAAATTTGATTCCCCATTGTGGCCTCACCCTAACCCTGGGGGTCATGATTTGAACAATTTAGAATCTACACTACCCCGGGATGCTTCCACATAAGTTTCAGCTTTTCTAGCCCAGTGGTTCTTGAGAAGAAGATTTTCAAAGATTTTTCCTACATATTTCTATGTTAAACTTTGATTCCCTATTGTGGCCACACCCTACCACCGAGGGTCATGATTTGAACAATTTAGAATCTACACTATCCCAGGATGCTTCAACATAAGTTTCAGCTTTTCTGGCCCAGTGGTTCTTGAGAAGAAGATTTTCAAAGATTTTTTCTATATATTGCTATGTAAAGTTTGATTCCCCATTTTGGCCTCGCCCTATCCCCGGGGGTCGTGATTTGAACATTTAGAATCTACACTACCCCAGGATGCTTCCACATAAGTTTCAGCTTTTCTAGCCCAGTGGTTCTTGAGAAGAAGATTTTAAAAAAAAAATTTCCTATATATTGCTATGTAAAACTTTGATTCCCCATTGTGGCCCCACCCTACCCCCGAGGGTCATGATTTGAACAATTTAAAATCTCCAAAACCCCAGGATGCTTCCACATAAGTTTCAGCTTTTTTTGGCCCAGTGGTTCTTGAGAAGAAGATTTTCAAAGATTTTTCCTATACATTTCTATGTTAAACTTTGGTTCCCTATTGTGGCCCTGCCCTACCCCCGAGGGTCATGATTTGAATAATTTAGAATCTCCACTACCCCAGGATGCTTCCACTTAAGTTTCAGCTTTTCAGGCCCAGTGGTTCTTGAGAAGAAGATATTTTAATGACCCCACCCTATTTTTGTCTTTTCTTGATTATCTCCCCTTGTGAAGGGAATTGGCCCTTCATTTTAACAATTTAAATTCCCCTTTATCCAAGGATACTTTGTATTAAGTTTGGTCAAAATTGGCCTAGTGGTTCTTGAGAAGATGTTGAAAATGTGAAAAGTTTACAGACGGACAGACAGACGGACAGACAGCTAGACAGACGGACGGACGGACGACGGACAAAATGTGATCAGAAAAGCTCACTTGAGCCTTCGGCTCAGGCGAACTAAAAACAGGAAAATTGCCACTCTGACATGTATATCTATTAAGTAAGTATATTTATCTTTAATAAAATAGGTGAGTGAAATTATAAAAATATAGTATAAAACTGGCATGAAATTGTCATCTATGCAAAGAGAGATAATTCTGTATAACTCTTAAGGTTCACACAAGAACAAATAAAAAAAAATTCTAAAGAAAGTGGAAATATATGGGATTAAACCTCTCTTAGACAGCTTAGCTTTGCCTAACCTTTGCCTAACTATCTTAAATGTTGCATGAACAACTAAGTAAGGGTACATGTATATTCCTATGAAATTCAGGAAGATGATGAAAACATAAAAATTAATAGTATAGTAGGAGTTTGCTGTCAGGGTACGTACATTATCTTTCTGTAATTTGGAGAGTTCTGCTTTATAACTTTTAACTCTAGTGTTGTATTTCTGTCTGTCTTTCAAGGGTAAATCTTTAACTTCAAGTTCCATCTGCTCAAGCTGTAAGACAAAACAATTATCACAGACAACAGCTGTAGTATTCAGAAACAAAATTAAGAAAATTAATGCTGCTAATTTGACGATTGAAGTCCCACCAATATGTCATTCAGGCGTATTTTAAGCACTTTAGGTTAATGAAATTAAATTGTTTGAATGTAATTTTTGTGACTATAAATAAAATATAAATAATATTGAAGGCATCAATACACTCACCAATTCTGTTGCCTCATCAAATAACTTCTCTGCTTGTCTGATATGTACCTGTCTTTCAGCTATTTAAAATAAAAATGATAATTAAAATATTAAATAAATATTTCTGATTATCTATCACACCAGGGATGTAAGTACATGCTATGTATATAATTATATACATACATCCCTCCTCATTCTAGATCTATTAAAATCCCGAAATTCTTCCACAGATAAATTTAGAGGAAAATATTAATTTTAAGGAGTATTCTTTCCCAAAATTCCGCAATAAGGTACACCTTTATTAAAATTAATGTGTTAAGGTGAATATATTGGACAGTGATCAATCTCATAAAAACCTACAAACAACACAAATCTGTGAACAGAACACTTTTGCATGTCGATTAAGAGATCGACATCATGGCTGTGTGATTGCCAGGGAACAGCAATCAACAATAATTTTAATACCACTAGCATCTGTGTTCATAGTATGAACTTTTTTTTTTTTTTTTTTTTTTTTTTCATAGTATGAACTTAATTTTTAATATTTTGACAATAAATGTCTAAATTTCCATACAACATTTTTGACGACATCGATGACTGACCATATTTTACGACATCTGCATTTTTTAACAACATGTTAATGGGTTAACTCTAAGGGAGATCCGACTATTTGATGTACGTATCATCCTATGTACAGCTGATACAGTGGTCAACAGCAGTGAAAACAGGTCATTTGCTGTGATTCATGATACTTTACAAGTGATAACTGAACAAAAGATATTTGAGTACCGTACTTGATTTTTTTTGTTAATTGGAAAAGCACTTGTCCGCGGGCAGGCACCTGTCATCAAATTACTTGCCTGCCAACCAAAAGTGGTTGTCCCGGGCGTCGGGCAATGCTATTTGTCTAGCCCTGAGTTAAGTTTTATTATTATACCTCTGTGTATTTGTTCAATATAAAAACGTGACGAATAAACATGCTATCTTTTCCAAACAGCCCCTACTGTGAAATAGTTTTGTGCTATCTGCTCATGGTGAAATAGTCATCAAACTATTCACCGGCAGCATTCTGTTTCCCTCGCTTTTCATCTCGGAAAACTTCTGGTTTTATACGGATTGTGACGCATATATATATTATGACGTAACACAAGTTATGTCAGCATCGGTATAACACAAATTAAGTCAGCATCGGTATAATATGGAATATCATAATTGCGTGTACCCTGGACTCCCAAAAGTTAAGTCAGCATCGGTATAATGAAACACCTATTTACTGACTATTCGGACAATAGCAAGTTTATCGTCCCCCTCGACAGCAAACTATTTCCCTCCGCTGCGCCTCGGGAAATAGTTTGCTGTCTTGGTGAACGATAAACTTGCTATTGTCCTCATAGCCAGTAAATAGGTGTATAATATAGCCATAGGCCCATAGATTAAGCCTACTCAATAATATTGAAATGTGGTATCTTCATCAATCTTGCTCGAAGGGTAATTATATTCAATATTTAAAAATAATGCTGCTTCATGATTTTCATTAAATGAATTTATAATTTTCAGTTTGATTGTAAAACAACACCCTGTGACCCTAATCAGAAAATGTAGTAGTATTAAAGAAGCAGAGGAAATTCGAAACATATACAAAATGTATACCTCCATGTGTATTTGATATCCTTCCTATGTTAAAGGTGATGTCTGCTGTTAAGCTTGAATATTGTTGTTCATATGATTCTATCAGAGTACCCATGATGAAAAAAGACGTTAAAACAACAGAACTGTCAGAACGACAGAAGAGTTTCGATCCCGATGTCAAAGATGAGAACTTCCGGTGCAATCTTTTCTTCCGGTAAACAAACAAGGTAGAACCGTGTTTTATACAACGGTTGATGAGAATCGATGCCATCATGTCTTAATAAAGAAATAAAACTGATATATTTTTGCAAATTTTAAAGCTTTAATATAGTTTCTTTTTTTACAATACTTTATTGATCAACAATCGTAGAGTGTAAAGGCAAGACAGGGATTTGATTCTGGGAAGGGGGGCCAGTTTGACGAGTTGACAGAGTTGTCTTCAGTATTTGGCATAGGCTTATTCAGACAGAACTTGTTTAGTCATTTATATCAAAGCATGACCTACCAACTGAAAATGTATGCCTTGATTAATTTTGAATAAGGCATAGCTCAAAATTGTAATATCTGTTAAAGGTACTATCAGACATATATGGTTTTATATGTCTCTGGTATTATTGAATGAAAACTTGGAGATGTTTTGAATTTTGACAAGAATCTTTTGCCAAAAAAAAAAAAAAAAAGGAAGTTTTGACATATATTTGTAAATAATTTAAGAAAATAATGATCCTGAATGTTTTTACTGATCATAGAATAATTAATAGTAATCATGGTAATGACCAATCTATCTTTTATTGTAGATGGTTCAACGACTTACTTTTCGTCGTAGACTGTCTTACAACACAAAGAGTAACAGCAGGAGGGTGTAAGTTTATAGGAAGCTCTTTCTTTGAAACAATAAATATCCAGGTTCAATGATGAAATGAGTTCCATGTATTGGCAATGTAGTAGTGTAAACATGGGAGATAACTTTAACATGTTGCATATAACAGTGTTTTTCCTTTTATTTTAAAGTAAAGGGTTAGAGATAGTGATGAAACGATTGTCGCCGACAATCGATTGTCGATCGTTTTGGGGTGTTTGATTCCGATTATCTATTACGTTTTTCATAATCGATTGTCGCCCACATAAACTCGCCCAAATAAACTTATATGATTTGAACAAAACTAATACATACACATTAACAATACATGTAAAACGAAAGGAGGTCAACAAAAATGGCGTCCGAAGGCGAAGTTCAACAATCAAGTAGAAATTTACCCAAATCCAGGGAATGCATAGATAGAACATTCTATTGTTAAAATGATATTTTCCTACGGACCCGGTTTAACGATAGAATTCATTCTGTGTATTCGTAATGTAGCAAAAGAAACAGGGGAAATAAATCATACTTTTACTACGAACAATCTAGAGAGTTCCGAATGTAAACATGGCAGGTAAATTTGAAGCGAGAGAAAAACGTTGAGAACATTAATTGGATTTTCGTCTTTATATGGGTTATTTTTTGGGATATAATGCATAAGCAATCAAAAGGATTGTTTTGATTTATTTGGAAGTTATTTCCAGTGCAAATCCTTTTATATTCTTCAAAATCGTGTCGGAGCGTATCCGCTCCATTTGCTATATTGCAAGTATATGGGACGTATTCTAACTGCAGTGTTCCAGCTAGGGGGAAATGGAGGGGCGCTGCGCCCCGCCCTAAACTTAGTGCGCCCTTCTGCCCCTCACTGGCGCCCCTGTGTCCCTTGTTAGTTTCCTGTATCATTCTTTTCACTCATTAGAATAATTAGTGTGTTCCAAGGCAGATTACCTGAGACCAATCAACAATTCACACCTCCTGCCATAGCCAATTACGTAATGATTACGGTACCTATACACTGTAAAGGTACCCACTTTTAATTACAGGTGATAAGGTAATTATTTTGATCATTTGACGGTGTAAATGGATGTTAAAAGCTGAAATGTACTTTTAAAAAGTCCAAGCAATCTGTTTTAATGTAAAACAAGAGTTCTGTCTAATAGCGTTCTAAAAATAAATCACGAAAGTGAAAGTAGTATTAACCAGTTAACATTGATCTTCAATTCTAATTATAAATTACTGACGTTTTATCTGGAAAATGAAGGAATTTAATATCTAAATAGCATAGAAACAAGTATAAATATTGCATTATTTTTCTGAAATAATTCTTAAATATGATTTTTGACACTCTGGAAAGATTACAGATAATTAATGCATGTAATGCATGTAATGATGTATGTATTCCATTAATTAATTAATTATCAGCCACAATCTTACCATGAACAATAAGTTAAACAAGCATAAACTTGTAAGTTTATTAATAATGATAATAATATGTTACTTATGACCTGCTACACTGTACAAATTCTGTACATTAATTTAAAAAAAAAAAAAAAAAAAACAGACTTAAATTTTAAACTTAGTGAACATGTATACACATGTACTGTAATAATGTAAGACACCAGCTAGTTTATGTGAATTATGGTGCTGATATTAACAATATCAATTAAGAATATATATATCTTTCAGAACTTTCTATCTTGTCATTGTAAAAAACGTTTATGCCTTCTGGGCTCAAAAATCGAAAATAAAATTATCTTATCTTATCTATAGAAATTGATTGAAAATGATGGAAGAAATTAAAGTTAAACATTAGTTATCTTAATTGAAATTCTATTTTCTATATCTGTTTTCATTATACTTAGCTATTGTTTAAAATGTGTTTATCAGTATATATATATGTGTTTTCTAAATAAAGTTAGATAAAAATTAATAATAATATCTAAAGGAATTCATTATTATAAGGTTGAAATAATGAGATATGCCTATGTAAAAGCTCGCGACAAATGGTTCGAGCGCGAAAAAGTGCCCTTCTCTTGCACCCCTCCATTTTCAGATCCTAGCTGGAACACTGTAACTGTGGTGAGGGCTTGTACCGAGACACAGTTAGATTTTTCTAACTAGAGAATGCAAAATCTGATGTCAGATGTCATGACAAGCATTTTTAGTTTTCTGAGCAAATATGTAAAAAAAAATTGTTTCTTTGTTACTTATACAACAAAAAAGTTGTCTTTAGAATAGACTTGATAAAATTTTATTTTTAGTTTGTTCCATAAATGATAAATGCTGTAAAGAAATAGAATTTTGTATTTGAAATTTGAGTTACCAATTAAGTCGATGATTGATCGATTAAGCTTCTCCGATTTTGACCGATTATCGATTATGAAATTTTCCCGATTATTCAACACTAGTTAGAGATCAGGGGCCTGTTTTACAAAAGAACTTACGACTTAAGACCAAATTTAGTTTTTCGTATAACTTTCTTAATAACATTATATTGATTTTAATCTTTCTAAAAGGAATGTAGTAAGTCTAAGATATTTTAATACTAGCAATTTTAAACAGAATCATTAATTTTGTAGAATGTAACAAACATCTGAAGTTTTTGGTCTTAGTCGTAAGTTCTTTTGTAAAATGGGCTCCAGATGTAATAGGCTGGGAGCAGAAGTTTCTGCTGACCTTACAACAATTAAATTTTAGATTTTTTTTATTTCAAAGTGGCAAATTTTTCAATTGAAGCGGTCAATTTGGCCTGAAGCTGGTTCTTAGCTAGGGAAAACACTGTTGCTAATATATAATTAACAATCCAGAGAGTCTTTGAATGTCAACTTTATGTGTAAAATTATTTTGAAGTCGGTAAGAAATATTGAGAAAAAGTTTTGGAATTCTTTCCTTGTATGGATTAATTTTTGTATTAAAGGTGTCCCAATCTAAAATAGTTTTGATACAGTAATGATTAATATGTAAATGATTCTCCATTTATTTTCTTCAAAATCATTTGGAGTTCTTTGACAAGTTAATTTCGTATCCATACGTACCTGCATCAACTATTTGCAATGTGCCCGGGCTCAATTGACACACCCCCCCCATTTTCTGCTACATTGTGGATATCTCCATGGGAATCATTCTAACTGTGCTCAGTGTGCTGAGGGCCAGTCCTGAGACACAGTTTGTTCTAATTAGGTGTAAGTATGGGCCTCCGTGAGGGACCCATCTTTACTGGCAATTAAAAAAACATTGTGTTTCATTTGAATCATTTTCACATTATATCACACTTTGAAAAATATCGTAAAGATAGTTTGAGATAATCATATATATATCTAACATGATATACCTATTAAATTTATGCACAATGAAAAAATAGGCTACACCTTAAGTGTGAATCTAGAGTATTGTTTGATTTCATTCATTGAGATGCTAATAATTTAGATGCTTAACATTCTTGATGAAATTTGTACAGAAAAATTTATATGTAGATATAACAAGGATATATTTGGTAGGGAACAGGACTATTTTTTTTTTTTGGCCTTAACTAGTTTTAACCATATCATACCTGTCAACATGGCCAAAATTTTTCGGGGGAGAAAACGCGCGACGACCTTTTGCAAATACAAAAAGTCGCGCATTTCACTGTTTTATAGAACAAAAATAAACAACTTACAAGATAAAACTTTATTATTAATATCATTATTATCATTAATTCATGAATTTTACATTTTATTCATACATTGTTTAGAAACTTGTACAATGTGATTTAATTTTGAAATTATAAAAATTTATGTTTACTATTTATAATCTATTCTGTCTGTCCATAAGAGCATCATTTATATAATATCCAATCCATGGCAAATGCTGTAGTTTTTAACTTGGTAATTTTAGAAAAATTAATAAGGTTCTGCAGACATTCTGGGTTTCCAGTTTTTATGCCCCGCCATGAATATGGCCGGGGCATATAGTGTTTGTCATGTCCGTCTTCCGTCCTTCTGTCCTTCCGTCCTTCCGTCTTCCGTCACACTTTGCGTTTAGCTCTGTTCAAAGCTAAGTTTGAAAGAAACTATCCAAGATATTTTCATCAAACTTCATATGCTAATAGATATTGATGAGAGCTATGGTTCTTCTAGGGATGAACACTACCAGACTTGCTTCGGATGCTGGATCTGACCGACATTTTCCAGACAAGTGACCAGGTTAAAGTTTTAGTAGCAGGTCCATTCCTAAGGAACTATAAGACCTACTTGGACCAAACTTGCATGGATGATGCATTTAGGGATGGACACTACCAGACTTGCTTCGGATGCTGGATGTGACATACATTTTCCAGATGAGTGACCAAGTTAAAGTTTGAGGAGCAGGTCCATTCCTAAGGAACTATAAGCCCTACTTGGACCAAACTTGCATGGATGATGCATTTAGGGATGGACACTACCAGACTTGCTTCGGATGCTGGATGTGACCTACATTTTCCAGATGAGTGACCAGGTTAAAGTTTTTAGAGCAGGTCCATTCCTAAGGAACTATAAGCCCTACTTGGACCAAACTTGCATGAATGATGCATTTAGGGATGGACACTACCAGACTTGATTCGGATGCTGGATCTGACCTATATTTTCATTCCCAAGTAACTATAAGCCCTACCTGAACCAAACTTGCATGGATG